>UCOJ01002131.1:0-15366 GCA_900474305.1 Cecidostiba fungosa
GTATGAGCCAGTTACGGCAGAATCATATATATATATATATGGGCTTATATTATTTGGATATTTTATATGGGATTTAATGCTCTTCAGAGCTACGGATTTATTTTCTGACGATGTATTTCCATGCGAAGTAATATTAAAAAAAAAAATATTAATAATCTAGGTCTGTATATACAGCAGAAATACGCAAATAAATATACGTACGTTTATTTTACGAGAATTTTTATGAAAATATTGAAGATGAAAGGATTATTCACGCGAATTATAAAAATAACATGCAATACCTCTGATACGTCGAAATTTGTAGAAAAAAGCGTGGAAATGATTTTCTTAACTCACCTGCAACAAAAATGAAACACGAATTTATTATTTTATTATTATTTAGTATTTGTATACAACATTTAATATAATTTATATGCAGATAACTTTCTCTTCATTAATCATCATTAATAAAAGTAGCAGCAATTATTTGCGACGGAAAATTCAACATCGAAAATATGTACGCTGAGAAGGAAAATTGATTTATGAATTAAAATTTATAAATGAGAAATATTTTATCTCGCTCGCTTAATATCATACATCGAATCAACATCGATAAATTATCCATCAGACACATATGTATAGCTCCGATTAAATTCAAACAAATATACGAAACTCGTATTTTGCTAAAAGTTAAAAAAAAGTAATCAACTTGAAGAGCAGTAGCAGCGAGAACACCTCTCGAAACGATTCCCACTCGCGCGACTCCGACACTTTGACATCGCGTCCAGCTCTCGCGGCTGCCGTTTCAACCATAAACGCTCGCGCGCGACTCGATTGCCTTCTCTCTCTCTCTCTCTCACTCGCTCCGGTTAACGCGGTGTCGCTAGGGCCCCCGGACAGCGAGTCTATGGGGCTCGTTTGCATTTAGGAAACCATCAACGCTTAATCGCATTCCTAAGCGCCCCGGGGAAATTGCTACAGCGTCATTGCCCGAGCCACCGTGACGAGCCGGCTGTAGCTGCGCAAGACAAACAGTTTTTCCCTTGGATTCCCCTCTTTTTCCAGCGACAGACACGACTTTGGGGTGTATAGTCATCCTGCTACTACTGTGCCTACCCCTTTATGCTTGTTACTCACGTGTGTTTTACGTATCTATTACTTTGCCAAGGGTGTGTCACGTTGGGGTGCTTTTCGCCTCTAATTTTTCCATTATAGAAGATCGGTATTTTTAAATACGAATTTAATACTGTTGATCGTCGCAATCAACAAAAAGAATAAATCCCCGATGACAGACTATACTCTCAGTGTCGGAAACTGCAAAATAAAAAAAAAGTCACTACAAACTCCCAAACGAAAGCGACAGTAGTAGCGCGCGCGACTCCCCATCGTTGAAAATTCTTTCTCCCTCGCTGTTATTCCCATCCCTCGGCTCTCTTTCTCTCTATCTCACCCTTTTACGTGTCCCATTCCTCTCGTGGAATATCGTAATTGCAGCTGACACCGAGACGCAAAGCAAGCGCTGAGCACCGAGAGGGAATATTCGATTTTTCTGCTTAGACCAAGAGACAGAGAGAGAGAGGGGGGGGAGAGGTGACAAGTTCTGCGGCTGCGCGTGCTCTTGCGGAGGAACGAGTTGCGAATATTAATTGGTCTTAATTATTCCAAGGAGGCGCGCCGCAAAGCCCGAAAATGAGTAAAGTTCGCGCGCCCGATGACGAGTCGCGGAGATAGGGATGAAAAGGTCGTTTTCCGCAGGGATAGAGTAAGTCTTCTTCGAGTTCCTTTCTCTTTCGAGATTTTTCAAAGCTATATGCTTGGTCTGACAATGAGGAGTACGATTGATTGTGTATACTCGTGTTCCAAAGCATCAGCGTCGACGCCGGCTTTGTTCGCGCGTATACAAGCATCCCACATCGCGGAAGAAAGCGCTTCGCCGAGCGAAAGCAAGCCTTTTACGTGTTGCCAGCGCCGAGAGAAAGAGGAGAATCAAAACTAGCATACATCGCTATAGCATTTAGCATCAGTGAACAGCTCCGTCCGTCACGCGCATACACGGAACGAGTCCCTTTTCATTCGCGCCCCGGCTGCTATACCCTCGCGCACATTGATCCTGAGCTTTCACGTTTCTTTGTGCAGGGGTGGAAAGCTGCGAGGGCAAACTGCGGCCACGGCTATTTCGAGTTCTATACTCCAAAAGCTTGATGCTGACTTACCGCGAGCTGAGGGATCATCATAGTGATTCTTTTAACTCGCCTTAATTATATATCCAGAAATTAAAATAGAGGCAAAGAAATCGACGACGCCCTTTAAAAGACACACATTGTAACAAAATGATCCACGGATAATCCGGAGCTCGCGAATTAGCCCCGTGTAGTAGCAGCACATACAACGTATATGTATATATAGCCTCGGGCTAGTGCACGCACACAGGTCCGATAAGTGGACCGCTCGCGAAACTCATTCCGCGAGACAATGCCGCCGGGGCCGATTCAATTATTTTCAGCCGCACATACACGCACAGTCAGTCGGGAGCTCCTGTATCAGTGTGTATATATGGTATTTGCGTGTCCAACGCCTCGTCTACTTCGCTCGGTCTCTCTCACTCGCGCTGAGTCGTTTCGGGTCAAGGTATGGAGCGTTGGGAATGCGCCTTGAGCTAATTTTAATTGGTTGGCTATTTTGGAAAATTGTGCTAGTGGGAAACTTTTGCGAGGAATATTTGGAGCCTTTATACTTTTTTTCGAATATCGTCAAATCTTAATTTGTTTATATATCTACGTAGCCTTCTCATTGGTAGAATGAAGTCCTATTAACGAATTTCACACAACCAAGTCCCTACTAACGCGATTACATACACTCTCAAGCCATCAGCAAGCACACAGCCAACTTCAACAACAATCGCATCTTCCTCCCTCTGAAAGTTGGCTAAAATGGAACCGATTCCCATCTACTCTGCAGACTCTCTTTTCGCGCTAACCCTTGCACACAAAACTGTCATCTCGATACACAGAAAAGCCAGACTACAGCCCTTCCGTCGTCGTATTCCCGCAGGGGGGTGAAACGCAGTCGCGTCCTTTAATTTTGCGCGCCGAGGAATCCGCCCGGGAGATTAACGCCGTTGAAATTTATCGCGCCTCGTGCGAGTAAATCAGAGCTGTATATACATGTGCGCAGGTAGACTGATTTAATGATACGTCAGAGAAGCGGATTTTTATTGCTTAATTATGACACGCGTTGTTCCACGCTCGCTGAGCCGGAATCCCATTTTCCGGAAGACTCGTCGCGCGCGATTTTTATGATTTATCGCTCGTTCGCGTCGATTCGTCAACTGTGTATACAAAAATACCGCAAGAAAAACTCTCGGCGATCGTGCACACAACTTTCTCCTATCTCTCTGCATCTTGGCACAAAAGGGATGTAGATATAGCGGGGATGAGGCGCGCACAATGTTTAAGGATTATTCCACGTCAAACGCATTCCGATCCATTAATACACGCCGCGCTACGCCTCGCGCCCGACAAATTGGATTAGACATCTCTCTCTCTCTCTCTCTCTCTCTCTCTCTCTCTCTCTCTCTCTCTCTCTCTCGCGGAATCCACTTAGTGTCCGGGGGAGGCTCTTGGAGATTATATATATGTACCCGGGCGATGTGCAGCGGTGGTTTGACAGATTGGGACTGTAATTCGTAAGACAGCGACTATCGATGCAGCCAAGTGAGCCGATGATGTCTAATACTTGAGACGCGCTACTCTGTATAAGCACTGCTGTTTGGGGTTAATTGGTTGTTGCCAGTTCGAGTTAGCTCGTAGTTACATTAGATTATCTAGAGAACATTTGCTACAGAGTAGCAATTTGCATTGTCTTATGTATACCAAATTTAAAGGAAAAGGTAAAAACAGCAGCCGCGCCTTGAAACTACCGCGGCTCCCACCGCTCACCAACGCTGTAGTATTATAAACTTGGCGAATTCTCTCAAAGCCAGCTGTATGTCGTGCAAAAAAACGCGAACGTATAACGCGAAACTAATATAGCCTCGCGAGCGCAGACGTCGCGTCGCCTCGTGCGGTAACTGCGAAATGAACCGGTAGCGGCCGTATCAGTCCCGCGCGTACCAGCCATAAACTACACGAGCTATGGAATTCCTCGAGAATTCCGGTACGTCGATCGCGTAGGCAGCTGCTTCCGGGGCAATCAAGGCCGCCGCCGCGCGACGACGAGTTGTAATTAACCGGTCTACCTACCAGAGAGAGAGAGAGAGAGAGAGTCGAATGGAAATTCCGGAGATGCCGGTCCCGACGAGCATTGGCTGATCGATCTTTTTTTATCTCTATTAGGGGAAACTACACTTTTCTGAAGCATGGATCTTGCCGAGTCCTTACGAAATTTTAATAAAACGCGTTTCGATATTGAAGAGGCGAGAAAGAAGTTTCAATTCATATACCGAAGACGACGAATATATAACAGCTGACGAAAGTTAAAAGATTGTCGTCGAATTAAAAAGAGATGTTCACCGGCGCCTCGTCGGATAGATTATTCTTTAGATCTCGTTAATCGAACGTCACAACCCTGTTTAATTTCATTTCCAAGTCTCACCGATATAACCCAGCTTATTATATTGTCAATCTCGTGTGTCCCATTCAATACACATACCATGCACAACCTGTAACCAGCCAGCACAAAAAGCCTCGTAAACACGAATTCCCCGACATCACACGAGAGAGAGAGAAAGACAGAGAGGGGGGAGGGGTTCAAATTATTCGCGAAATAAGCCGCGAAATTTCGAGTGTCGCGCTGAATGCAAGCGCAACGTCAATGGGAAATCACGATTGTGGGGGAACGCGCCATATGGATTTCTATTGACGACTCGAACAGGTACACACATCTCAGCTTGGAGCGACGACTGCATGCGAACCACATACGATTCAGCGATCAGTGCGCGTGACCCTCGGATTTTAATGACGACGACGACGAGAGCGTCGGGACGCTGTGTGGCAAATGGGAGGTTGGAAATTATTATCATTGCCGTATAGCGCCGGGAATTGGCTTTTCGGTTTGGTGGCCAAACGCGTTGGCTTTACGTTTGTACTGATACTGCCAGCTGCGATAAATGTGCTTCAGATTCTGCGGTGGCACTATCATTGGATTATCGTACGTAATTTTAAGATAGAAAGGAAAAGCGACTGCGAAATCGCCTTATACTGCACATTAGGTGCACCCGGTGAGCTGCAGGCAGCGTTGAATTAACTAACGAAGCAACGCTCCGCTGTGCTTCCCTCTATTTTTTTAGGGGTGGCAACGAGCTTAACGAAGGACAAACAAGCTCGCTGAACCGGCGAGCTTATATTCGGAGTGGCACACGCGACTATGTTATTACTTGTGATTCTGTTCATCAGTCGATTAGTTATTATTGTACTATATTTTACAAAGGTTTTAAAATTAAGTTAAAAAATAAAAATATCCTCTCTTCCGCGTGCTCGGTAGTATAAAAATATGCCAGAATGCAGAAAGCAGGTAAACGCGCGGCTAATATTTGAAGTGGATAAGGCAATAACGGGCAAGGTACATTTAAAACTTGAATTTTCAGCTCCCTTCTCGTGTATACTAATGAGTGCAAAGTCAATTAAAAGATCCTCTTTGCGGTCTATATTATTATGTATTAAAAGCCTTTCAGACTGATTATTTCTGTAGCTGTCAACGAATAATCTTGTTTTTTAGCACTGGATAATAACGAGCCGGTTTATACTTGCTCTGAATTTTTCTGACGTTCAGTTACCGCATATAATTCGCTTACACACCGAGTTTCTTCCGCACAATACTGAAATTATTACCATTCTGAGGTTCTGTTCTCTCAGTAATTTACATTTGACGGTGTTATACAACTTTCTCCCTTCAGCTATTTGATTAATGCATTTCTCAAGTTACGCGACTCTGACAATTAACGACTCTTAAAAACTCGACTCTCGCTATACCTATAATATACGTACTAACATAAGTCGCAGTCTTACGCACGAATAGAAGAAAACTACAGCAAAACTTGGAGCTATAAATCATTGATCGATCAGTAACGCCGCTGACAAATGAATTTAGCCATCTGCAGGCGCCGTCGTCAGATGAAATTATACCTTTCTCACGGCGGAGTAAGGGCGGCGTCGACTCAGGAACGTAGCGTCGCGCGAACAAGCCGGAAATGAAGGCAATACAAAACCAAGTCGAATTTCGTCGACTTTGCGAATAGGGGGGAGAAGTGCCTTCAGACAACGGTTTGTAAGATTTCCTCGGGAGCAGAAGATAAGTTCGTTGAGAGGCGGATGTGCCTTCTTGAAAAAGTGCTCAGCTTTTCGCGGAGACTTGATAATAGAGACGGCGGGATCACGTTGGGATTTCGTTTCGACCGATGATACCGAGTATATACGTCTGAAAATAGCTGCTGATGATAAAGCTCGGCAACAGTTGCGAATGATTCTGAAAGGAGGAAGAAAACTCGACAAGTTCGAGAATATTACAAAGAAATCGCTATATTCATCGTCGTTAACGATCGCGCATCAAAGCTAATGATCCTCTAGCGCTATCACGGAGATTCTCACTTCCGTCGCGCATCTCACGGGTATAAAGACTACAACTGTTCTCTCTGATATGCCACGGGAGAATAAACCGCGTAGAGAGTATAAATTGGCAGTGACTGACTATATGACTATATGCTATTAATCCCGTCGCGGAAATGAGCATCAGTCATACTCGTCTGCTGTCGCTTTCTCTGATCGAGAAAGATGTTGTCAGCCTGTAGCCAGAGAGTATACCTTCAAGGAGAAAAAGAAAATGCCGACGACGCGACGCAATTACATCTGACGCGCCGCCCTTCGAAGGAGGGAGCCGCTCGGAAAATAACACAAAGCATCGCTGCTGGCAAAGTGAAAGTTAAATTGAATCTTCGCGTCGGACTTTTTTCTTACACTCTTCGCTACAACGACGACGGGACTGCACAATTGAAGAAATGATACAGTAGTCGCGATGAGCTGTAATAAGATTGGATGCGCGCACTGACAGCTGCTATCGATTCGAGAAGCTAATTGTAGCAACTTTTCAACAAATGTCCTTGACTATGATAGGTATATATAAGTAGATTAAAGCCGGACTCGTTCAGACGTACTTGTATACAGTCGCTGTAAGTTACCAGCTTATACTGAAACGTTCTCCTTCTTTTTCACACGACCACTTAATTATGCACGACTCAAGCAAGGGCTTTTCACTCCAAGCTACTACACACTGAGCATGAAATTACGCAAATTCGAGTAGTTTCTCGCGAAATTGCGGAGAACTAATTCCTCGCGACGACCTCTCCACCCAAGTTATTTCTAACGAAATTTCGAACTCCAAGCGACGTTTATCCGGCTATACGTAATAATGATTTTAACATCTGTTGCACTCTACTCATCGCGCTCTCTTTTTTGCAATTCAATATATCGGCCGGGTGCCACAATTTATCTAGCTTGCCGTCGACGTCCAGCCGATCCGACGTCATAAATTTTCCGCCTATCCGAGTCGCCGGCCAAACGAGCTTTTTTCGCCGTGACATTTTCTTTCTTTTTTCGCAAACGCCCAATCGCTTCGTCACTTTTGCTTTTTCGTCTATACTCGTCGTATATATATACGTATATGAAGAACCATCATCGGAATATGATCGATCGGTATCTTCGCTTATGAAATACAAAGCTCAGCTCTTCGCATCTTAATTATACACGTGTCATTCGTATACAGAATGAATCGACACTGTATGGCACATAACGTTCTTATCGACGATAAACAAGTATAGCTTTTGCGATTTTCTGAACGACGCACGTATAAGATAGCGCGTCTTAATCTCGAAGCGAGCGATCAAACGAATGATTACGCGCTTTCGAATTATGAATATATACCTGTGAGAGCTGTCATCCGGTGCAATCAGACCCAGAACGACGAAAAAAGAAGTGATAATCCAATTTTACTGCCACTACGTAAATATATGCATACATGCGCACGTCCATTCCACTCTCGAATGTCAATCCGACATATGCTCGATAAACAAAAGAGAAAAAGTCGCTGACGGATAGAGAGAGTACAGCTCCTACAAGAGCGAGTAGTACTAGTCTTTCCATCGGTCGAGCCTTTCCCTAGTCTCTCGCACTCTTCACTTTACGAAACACACGGTATATAGCGGTGTCTGTGTTTGTGTGTATAGAGAGAGAGAGAACTGTCGGAGGATAGGGGAGGGGGAGCGCAGCGCCTCGAGGGTATCCGACGTTTATTGAAGGCCAAACAAAGAAAATAGAAAGACAGGAGGTGCTCGCATCCGAGGTATATGCTCTCGAGTGGATGTCTATGGGAAAGCTGCGCCAGGGCAGTGTATGCGCAAGCTTAGTATTAGCCCGCACAGCTCAAAGAGGAGCATCGATCGTCTAACTGTCCGTGAAAGTGGTTTTCTAGTGATTTTGATCAGAGTTATATCTACGAGAGAAAAAAAAATCAATTTTCATCCAGTCATCATTCTTATCAAGTATATAACAAAAAGAGCTTTTCGAAAGCTTACAACTTACACACACACACACATATCGTTTCCGATTCACGCGAAAAAACGAAAAGCTCGCGCGAAATTAATTTTCCTCAGAATCCTGACCGTATATGAACTCTAAAGCCGTCCGCGCGCGCTGTATACACTGCACCGGCAGATAAATTGGGGAAAGGCATAAATAAAGGGACGGCAACTGTATACATATACACACATAGTCGGCGCGCGCTTAGAGAGGTTAATTCGAATATACGAGGCGCGCGGAGCGCATTTCCGGATGCTGCCGGGAAACGGATACAAGCGAGCAACTGCCGAAGGATATGGAGAGGGACAAAGACAGCCGGTTTGTGGAATGCCATACGAAGGTATATAAACGTCAGGGAGTATCTCGTGTTCTATAATACGCTCTTGTATATAATTCGAACAGAGTTGACTAACGCAAATATACGCCGTAGAAGCGTAAAATCTCATTTAGCCAATAAAAAAGTGAGCCGACGAGCCAGCTGCTGTAATACGAAGAGCAAACAAAGATACCTCGCCCGTATCTCTCCGTTGGTATTACTCGCTTCTACATATAAGTCGCCGTCAAGCTCCCTGGCACCTCACTCGGGGATTCCCCGTCCTCTATTGCGCCGTAAATCCGTTGTCCCGCGTCGATATATTCGCTATATATACATATACCATACACGCTCCCTAAGCTTCCAGAGAATGCGGGAGGGCTGAAAGAACGCGCCATAAATACCGGCGAGCGTGTCGCTGTCTCGTCCTTTTCCTCTCTTGTTTCTTTTTCGGCGCGCGTTGATTTTCGCACACGATGCGTATTACCTATATAGCTGCTGCTGCTGCTGTACACGCCGCCGACGGTTTAAGTGGATTGGAATATTTATGGCTGTACGCGTGTAGCGCAGTTTCTGCGTTTGATTTGCCATGAGAGACGATTTGGCTATAATATAGAGTCTGAATGGCTGAGATTTTTTACACCGTGGGCGGGGGTTGCGGGTGGATCGTTAATTTCGGATGATGAGCGCTTTCATATAGGCTGTTCTATTATTTTGGAGTGTGTTGTGTTGGCGCAATTTGTATATATAGGGATGCTGACGGGAGTTTATTATGATCGAGCGCGTAAATGGTACAGGCATTGATGATTTCGCTATAAAACACGTCACGCGATTAAAGTAGCGCTCGATTATTCACGATCAATCACGAGATGAATATACATCTTTTATAACACGATCGAAAAATAAAAACCTCATGTCGCTGCAAGATGATCATTGCGATCATCGGAAGCCATGTTACACAGCAGCGCGTCAACCACACGAAGTAAGACGAGCAGCAGTCGCCGTCTGCCAGCATCAGAGCGATAGATGAGCGGCAACTATATGCGCGACACGGCCGAGCGGTCGCCTTCCTCTCGCGCTGGCGCGATGCACGAGTTATCGCCGCAACGGCGGCGCGCGTGTCTACCGTGACGACGAAGCCCTCGAGCAGGTATAGTATATAGGCTATATACCTTGGCGGGTTTCGCGCGCCGCTGCCTACCGCAATTTCCGACAAACTTGTCGGATCGCCCGTGCGTGAGCGCGCGAGGATTAACTTTAAAAGCGGCATAGACTTTCGCGATTTATAATATGAATATTGACTTATTGTTAGTGTATCGATTTCGACTTACCGTGAAGTGCCTTCAAGTAAGCCTTTCCCGCGTTGATCAGCTGTCTGGCTCCAGGATTGAATTTGTCCAGTATGTTCTGCAAACAGATGGAAGAAAAAGATGTACGTTAATACGAGTATAATAATTCGAGACAACCGCCAATCAGTCGAACAACTGGGTGTTAAATCAGATCCAACAGCCCACAGCAAAACTATACACGCTTCTGGTCGCGTGTCTATACACCGCAAGCCTCTGCAGTGAATAGCTCGATAATTAATGGTCACGGATCCAACGCTGTCCCCGTAATCAGATTAACCCAGACGCGTTCAGTCCGGATCCATATATATACATTTCGATGTCCTCTGAATGATCCTAGCGAACAATCCGAAAACGAAACTACGCACATAATACTTGAACCGTATCATCGAATAAGCTATAGAGGATAATGAAGACGCCACGACGGGAATTTCGAGTGCGCGACTCGTCGTTGAGTTTTGCTTACGAAGCCGCCGCACTCGAGACTCGAGAGGAGTTGGATATGTGGGTTAAAACATCGATGGCTGATACGCGTCTACGTCGAGTGTATAATTATGTCGTGTATATATACATACGCGTGGAAAAAATCTTTGCTTCTTGTTCTTCGCCGAGTGGGACGTCGTATTAACGAGGTAACTCGAGTTATATATAGACTTATCAGTTTCTAGAATTCTCAAAAATCCAGCAGAATTTTCGCTGCGAAATTATTATCCAGGCAGAAATTCAAAAACGGAAGCAGCAACAGCGGCTACTGCTGGGTACAAAGCAGCGCGCGATAAACGGATCTATCCCCCAGGTAGGTATGCAGACGCTCCCGCGTGTGTATACAGGTATATAGCCGCGAGCTTAGGGGGAAGCCCCAACGCTAACTCGAGACGCAAGGGAAGGAGCTGCATTCCGGCTTTGACTGCCGCGACGCTTTGACACCCTCCCCGGCGTCGTCGTCTTCTTCTTCTTCTTCGTAAAATACAGTATAAGCATAGAAGGCGGAAGAGAAGCCAGCTGTCCTTGTCTTCCTCCCTCTCTCCTTCTCTTGCTTTTATTCTTTTTCGCTTTGATCTTGCTCTCGAGAGCCTTTTTCAGGGAATGTCTGGCGAGAGTTATGCGAATTAATATAATGGCCGAGGCGCGCCCACACTCGCGTTTGTCTGATAATTGTACGGTTTTAGTGGCTTGGGACCCTGGCTCTTAGGGAATTGTGTCGCACTGGAATGATCTGACATCTCTCTCTCTCTGCAGAGTTGAAGATTATTTTATTTTTATCATATGTCTATAATGACGACACATTTTCGTGAAGAGGTGTATGCTTGTTAAACTGTGTACACAAGGTACATTCTTGTTATGAGGAACAATGGTCTGGAAAGTCGATACAACGGTGCGACGCCTGTATCAAAGTTTCGAAAATAATTACAGGCATCAAAAAACTAAACGATCGAATGATACATGGTTCTATTGTCCTATAAAGATGAGGCTGACTGTCGCTTCTTCACAACATGACAGTAATAGTAGTCCATTACACCTATTATACTCTACAGGTGTATTCAACGGCAGGCTTGATAAGTAGAAAAATCTTATAGGTTCGGTTAGACGCCGCCGAATCTCAACCATGAGAACTTCTCCAAGACGAGCAGATCGACGCAAACCTGTATCATATCCCCCGAATAAACTTTCAGCCTGTTTCATCTCATCACTTTTATCCCAACGCAGTTAACGAACCGTGGTCTTGACGATTAGCAAACGAGCGTCTACGTTGTATATAGCTCTTCTCCAAAGCCTAAGTAGTAGACAGCTGCGCGAGCTATCGGCATAGCGACGTTAATGAGTCAACGAACGATTATAGTGCGCGCGCTCAAAGGCGTTTTGCAAGCACGTACGCAGCCTAGGCGTAATTAGAAAATCGAGGATGAATTTCGCGAGCGACGATAAATTGTCTTTGAGTTATTACGCGGACAGACGGAGAAATCTTCTCTTTCTCTCTCGGTTGTATATTATGCGAGAGAGCAGCGCCGTTAGTTCGAGAAAACGCGTTATTATACAAGGCGTGTAGGTATATACGTGCGAGAGAACATTAGGTAAGAAGCCATTTCTCTGACGCGTTAGGCGCAGCAAGTGCAAGCGGGGAATGTGCATAATTATTAAGTTTTTATGGGAGGCGTTGGTTTTAGCATTGCAATCATTGAATTATAATGCTTTCAAAGAGCTCCGCATTAAAAATCTAATTGGCCTTTCTCAATTTTACGGCTATTTTACGCTTGCAGGGATTTCGAAGATGATTATGATTTCCAAACGCGCTGCAATTTAAAAAAAAATTTGACTTACGATGCAGGCGCTCACAAGATTTACGAAGTAATTCGTGTATGAGCCAACGCATCAATTTTATAAAGTTACAGCCAACTTCTTAGCTTCACATTCAGCTTCGCTTCACAAAACACCTCTCGTATAT
Source organism: Cecidostiba fungosa (assembly GCA_900474305.1). Lineage (NCBI taxonomy): Eukaryota > Metazoa > Arthropoda > Insecta > Hymenoptera > Pteromalidae > Cecidostiba > Cecidostiba fungosa. The sequence goes on from UCOJ01002131.1 coordinate 12,649, forward strand.
TATAACGAAGCGCAACAGTCCTCGATTAAGCTCTGCAGCGCCGCGCCACACCCGAACACAAGGACCACATTCAATCTCGTATAGTTTCAAAGCCCGCCGCGACGTTTGCTCTCTCGCCAAGTCATCGACAAGAAGACGAGATGCGCTACTACAATAATAGGACTCCGGCAGACGCTCGCTCGGAGTTATATCCTCACGGCCATACCGGAATTACCTTCCGACCACGACCACGAGAGAGAGAGAGAAACTACTAAAGGATCGTTTTAATTAGGAGCGAGATTTAGGACTCCTGAATGAACGCGTCTATATGAAAGCGTCTGCTAGCTTGATGCAAGGTTGATAAAATAATCGGAGAATTTCCAAAATGCATGTAGAATAACTCTTGTATAAGAATCCTGCAACAATAACGGCGACGAATTAATTGAATTCAATCCAGTCCTTGTATACCGCACCGTCTTCAAATCAACCGTTCCTCTCATCCGCTGCGCAATACCACACTGAAACAATGAGCATAAACTATTTACTCTAATCTGTTGGCGCGAGACAACTGGCGGCTGCACGTCTACTACTATCCCTCGTGTCTGTCCTGTGCCGTGTTGGTCTCTTTCTCGCACATCGCGGCTTCGCGCAACTGTCGTCCAACTTGGGATTCGGCTTCGCGATAGCGCAACTGCAGTCGCTGCGGTCGCCGCCGGCACGAATAATCTCGAGTTTACTTTGGACAGGACTGTAGCCGCCACGTATAGGTACGTTATATACAGAGTCGATCGCCTGCTTCTCGAGTTTCCGCGCGACGTTTACACGAGCTATCGGAGAAGCGCTGAGCAGTCACTCTGCGAGAGAGAGAGAGAGCTTATACACAGCTGAGAGCTGAGCAAAGCGGAGAATGTTTATCGAGATGATACGTCGATTTCCGAAGGACTGTAGGATTGAAACGATGATTTTTTTCCAATCGAAGAAAAACCGCCTCTTCAGAAATCATTTCCGAGCACAATAAGCTTCGGAGAATATCACAGACCTTCCGCGAAGGGCCGGTGCACAATGAAAAAGCGGCTTCGTCGAAGAATCTCCTCTTTTTTCTTTTCGCTCGCGCACAATGCGCGGAATAGCGTCGTCGTGATATTTGCGCTTTTTTGCCGGCGTCGTTGCGTAATATCTCGCCTCTCTATACCTCTCACTGCGCTCCGACTTTCTCCGTCACCACAGCTCTCTCGTGGTTCTTATCTTTTGTTTTTCATCGAGGAGAAGCTGCTGCTGCAGCAGACGCTGGAATTATTTCGGCTCCTCGAAACGCGGAAATTTAAGCTGTAAATATCGGTTAGTTGCTCGTATTACACTTAGAGGCTTTTGTGTGTGTGTGTGTGTGTGCGTGGGTAAGTTAGTAGCCGAGGTAAGTATAAGCTCTCGAGTCTTACGTGCGAATGAATAATTTATGGGAAAAATGTTCTTTAACTGCGTTTCAAACACTTTCGGCCATATTCAAATAGCTTAATTTTGTATGCATTCATTTTTTGCGTTAAGCAATTGTAAATCAATGCATTTCAGGGTGCGTTGCGTGTTGATTTCAAAAGCGGTTATCTCGAATGATTTCTATGAACTCGAGCATTAGAAAATTACGACCAAATCGAATAAAAATGTGAACGACACATGTAAAGTCGGATAAGTTATTATTTAAAAAAAAAAAACATTATAGACTCAGTTGCAGTTATAGCACGAGCGGCCCAAGCTGCAGGCCCAAGAAGGCAGTCTTGACGTACGCTATATATACAATCGTGTGCGCAAACTCTGATGAGGGAAATGCAAAAATGCTTGTGCGCCATCTATCGTCGCCAGCCAGGAACTAGGAGCCTGAAAGTTCAAGGTAGGGGAAAGGCCAGTCCAAAACTGCTTTCTTTTACGCTTACTATGACTTGGCGATAACTATATACGGCTGATTTAGTATATTTGTACACCGTGAGGGGTCGCAGCTCCTTTTTCTCAGACGAGGTTCAAAATTGAAAATGGCGAAAAAAGAACAAGTTCAGCTCCAGTAGCTGCAAAACAATCGATCAATCCGTTATCTCCGCCTCCAGCTTTTTCTCAGCCTCTTTCCAACGTTTTCTCCAAATCTCCTTCATCTCCATTCCTCCTCTCGGAACCTTATTCCTTATCCGCGCACATTTCCAATTCTCACGCGCGACCGTTTTCGCCTCTATCTTTATCTAACTCCCAGCTTTTTTCTGCAGACTGACTTCTTTTTCCAAGCTTATCGAGCCGTGCCGGGGCTCATAAAACGAGTGAATAAGAGAGCGAGAGAGAGGGGGAAAGGTCCGTAAGGGCACATTAACACCGTGCAGAAACGGCCAATTATACGCTCGGAATGTATAGCAGTAGCGCGTTACGCAAGAGACTATAGCTGTGCATTGTAACTTTCTACCTATACGCATTATATATATATAGCTTAGCGAGAGGCTGCTTGGAGTTTGGATGAATATCGGGTGCAGTATAAAGCTAGTATACAGGTCTAGGTGGTAGAACGAATGCTCTCGTGGGTGCAGTCGGTGTTGGGTGTCTAATTGTTTGATGCAATTTTCAAGTGTGTTCGTGATTTATGGCTGAACTAAGTGAAATATTTCATGCCTCTCGGCGTGAATTTCATTAATACGTTTGAAAAATGTTCGAGGAAGAGAGAGGATGTACAGCTATAGGTTTAATTATTGCAAAAAGCGCATATATACC
>UCOJ01002132.1:0-15344 GCA_900474305.1 Cecidostiba fungosa
CACACACACACACACACACACACACACACATACAGCTATACATATCGTTGCCGAGCTCGACGCCGCCGGTAGTGAGTGAAAAATTTGAATTTCGAACGCGAATATTCAAGCGTCACCGGCTGGCCGTGTTCTAGTGCCATACGCTCTTTTTTACACAGCTGCGAGGGGACCCCGAGCGTGACTTTAATTTGTTTCGAAACATTGATCGGGGATGGTCTGAACGAGCGCTATACTATACTATAAGCACTCGCTGTGCTCGCGGAGATCTGTGTGCAACATTAGGAGAGCTTTTTTCAATCTGTGTGTTTTTTTTTATGGAACTATCCATTTAATCGATTCGCTTTCGATCGTAACTGCTGATTTGAAATTGCTGATTGATAGAGATAGATGCGGCTAACTGTCTTTATAAATCCTGATGATTGAGTGATCGAATAAAATGCGCCGAGCGATTCGATGAAATGTCAATGGTATAACGGGTCCTTTTTATTACGAATCGAATGAGCCTTTTTTTTGAAATTTTTTTTGTGTACGTATACAATATATATTATGAACTTATTGAGTTATTGTTGACTTACATTTACAATTTCGAAGAATATGTGAATAGCTGAAGTTAGAACAACTCGGGGGAAAAGATTCACAGTTCATAGTGTGCGAAATTGAAAGTTTAAACGCATTTTGTTGAAAGTGGCATTTTTCTTTAAAAACTTGCTGACGCGCACACCTGTGAGACAGAATTTGCTGAAACTTGCAAAGAATGTTCTTGAGAGTATTTCGAATATAAGTTTGTATTCCCAAAATTGATAAAGTATTATTATTTCACTATGGATTTATAGTATAGAAATTTAGTATATTGAGTTATTATAATTTAGCGCGTATACCGATGACTTTTCCTTCTCCAATTACCCTGCAGTAATCGTCAGCAGTAGTTATTCCTCGTAAGGTCGAAATGATGCTAACATCAACTGCACTCAATAACAGATGATTTCCTATAACCATGTTGATGACACGTCTACGTTAAACGCAAGCACATTTTAACCAAAACATCGCATAAACGCTCAACTGCTTTAGTATTTATGATCGATAGCCAGCAAAACTTCTAAACATATTCCAGAGATACGTTCTCGCATGCTCGGACCAACTAAAAGCTTATTCGAGTCCGATCAATGGGCCACAGAATATGCGTCCGTAAAATCACCTTCGCAAAATGGGTCACCGCGGTATGACTGGTGCGCACGCGAAATGCGTGCGCGTATACACATATCGCGATTAAGAGTGAATCCGCACATGTCCGTCTAGTGTCAGTATAACCGGGTGTCGCGTCTCTTTATTGCGTCACGCGGTTCCAAGTGACAGCCTCTTTGTAGCCATGCTCGCCGCAATCACTGGACCGTGAATATCAAGGCTGAACCAATGCCATTCATACTGATGATGTAAATCTAGTGTTTACGAGTGAAATCAGAGATGCATTCATTTGTTTCGGTTTAGCTATCTATGTAGACAGATATATTCTTATATACGTTGGCTGCCAATCCAATCACACTCCGGGTGATTAATTTTTATATTAGGAATGGTAAATTGTATACAAACCTAAATGATAATAACATTCGATTTATTCTTTTTTAGTACTTATATGAGTAATTAACTAATGTGTTATATAAAAATTATAATTTTTTCATTTTGACAAATGATTAATGAGGCACCACATAAAAGTGTGAACAACATGTCGCGAGTGATTATTCCTAATTCTTAATTAAACATATCACAAGTTATGCAAAATAACTTTCTTACGAAAGTTCAAATTGCTTAAATAAATAAAAAAAAAAAAAAAAACATATCACAAGCAATATTTTGATTTGAAGAAAGTTTCTATTTACATTAAGGTCCACTCTTTATCTGATCGATAACAACAACAGCGGATTGACATTCTACTGTATAGTCCTAAAATGCATCACACTTTTATCGGGATAGGCATCGTCATCATCATCAATCACGCCATTTTAAGGAGGAGGGAGTGATTTATCAGTACTAGTGTCATGCTTTCTATCAGACTATAAACAGAATTCAATCAATGTACAGTTCAATTAATTGCTTCTAATTAGACAATGAATCAATATTGTTTATTGCAAGAAAAATACAACCGGTCACTAATTATACGCACTCATTGTGTCGATGCATGTTTAGTCGCGGCTATTTAAACTTCTGATCCGCGTCATTGACTTTGAAATCTGATTCAGAAATCAACGTCCAACCAGGCTCTAACGAAATGATTCCTTAAAATTATTGTTGCGCAGAAATGCGTATTGTATAGCTATAAAACTGATTGCCCGCTATGTAATAAAATTGGATTAAACAAAACAAGAGCGAGAAAGTATAATGCAATTAAAGAGTATGATGCAGTTAACACAGATACATTCTACTTTCTTCGCTTTTTTTTGGCCGTCATCAATATCGACTTCAAATATTGTGCCAAGTTTCGAAATAAATACTTGTATCACCTATCCTTATTGAATGAAATTGAGAGTAGTTATTAGTTTTCAGCTAGAAGAATTTATTACGTTTTAGTTATTGTATTCTATGTAGAGAGAAGATTGATATTTAAATATTTTTTTGCATAAAGTTCTACATCTTGTTTTATTTGAATATCTATAAAACATATTTGGAAACTAAATCTACTGTTTTGATTTTCACTATCCATTAGCATATATTACTATTTATTTTTGGTCGATTATTTCTACACAAAAGCCAAACTTCAATATGTAACTGAAATTACTGTTCCACGTAAAATCCCCACACAATTATCATCTGATTCATCAGTATAGCCACCGATTCAAAAAATTCAACTCATTTTTAACTCAACCTGCTCCACTTAGATCAAGACTTAGATGGATCGAAATATGTTTCTGAAGACGTACGAAAAGTTTTAGAAAGATTTAGAACTATTTCTACTAGTGATTTACTAATTATGTTTCTTTACAGTATTTAACCTAGGCTTGTTCCCTTAAATACTAGAGCTCAAATACCAATCCCGTGTCAACTCGCGAGAAATTTCCGCACCAAGCCATACCGCAGCAGTGGCTTCGCATACCAAAGCATGTGACACTGATTGCTGCTTAAGCGTACGCGCAGACGCGCGTGCGGCTATACAGATGCCGAGGCCTTGGAGCACGCTAAATTCACTAGGGAAAAAATGGCACATAGATATACAGGAGAGAAAAAAGTGGGAAAAAGAAAGAAGACGATATCGATCTACCGATCGTAGATTTAGAGATTTCCCGAGCTGTTCCTCTCTCTTTTTGATGCTCAGAAGAACGAAAAGCTCCTTTGAATGTGACTGAAACCGGTAGAGGCTGCGCAAGAATGAAGGCGGAAGTGCTTGAGTGTGGATACTCGAGTTCCGCGGGACGTTGAGGAGGCCGGTTCTTTGTAGCCCGGCCGCCCGCGTATGCGGAATGCAACAATCTTGATCGTGCGCGGCAAAGAGGTAGAAAGAGAGAGCCGGGCTGAAAAATGCACTGCTCGCTCTCGCGCTTCTTTAGAAGCTGCTTCTCTGTTGAATGAGCGGGAAAGATGTGTGAGAAGGGGAAAGAAACAGAAGAGGAAGGAAGTAGTTGGGTGACATTAGTGGCTCGACTAATCTGCAAATAGACGCAAGGACAGAAACGCTGATCGAAGCTAATTGCACTTTTTTCTACCCTCTAAGTATACAGGACAATGTAGCCTTTAACAAGCAAGTGCACGGAAATTATATTAAAAGATCTTTTAAAAAGAAAATTCGAATTTTTCAAACACAAATTAGTTTATTTCGGTGAATTTTCCAAGAACCCATACTATTGCTAAGGCTGCATACATAAGATTAGGATTGAGAGTACCAACAAATGATAGCGCTTTTCCTTCAATTCTTTTTGAAAGTCATGTTAAACGTTACAAACGGCTGAAAGCACGGTTTGCGAAGAAGCACAAAGCCGTTCTCTCAGAGGAATGTAGCAATCCCGGTTTGCACGAAGCCGACTCCAGAGTACAGTGAAAAAGGAGAAGCGCCGAAGAAACGAGAAGAAGGTTGGGGACGCACAAAGATGAGCGGCAAAAATAAAGGTAGAAGTGTTCCAGCGCAGATGTAAACTATACATAACTCGGGAGCTTTCAGTCTTTAGATAGTCCTCTAGGAATGACGCTACTCGTGATCGCACGTCGCAAACGAGGAAAAAAGTTGCCAGGCTTAAAAATTCAACGTTCAGAGACCTACTAGAAATGAATGAGGTTGTCGAGAAGAGAGAGAGGGGGGAGGGAGGGAGGGAGAGGGAAAGACACGGAGAATAAAGAAGGATGGTGCTCGACGCTGCTTTAATAACCCTTTTGCATTGAAAGCAAAATTTTTAAATTTTAAACACGACGTGCAGCAGCAAGCAATCACTTTACTTCCTTTGACATTTAATTGCTGAATTTAATTAATAATTTCAAGAGCATTATCACACACTTTTTGAGGCTTTCAGCGAAATCCTTTCTACATTGTTGATGACTTTCTCGTAGATTAATTTAGCTAGTCACCTTGATTTTAAGTTTTTTATTATTAAATCTTGTAAATTTTTCACTGGCACTTATTAGATAATGACAATGTATTAGAGATTTGCCTTGAAACTAAAACTGGTATCTAAGTTCTGTATACTCTGCACCGTCAACTGGAAGAGTCCATCATTACAACATTATTCCTATAAGAGCTTTATTCTATTAGCTCTATCATTTAACTTATACGTTATGCTCTAAGAATAGCGAAATTTCATTTGTAAATTTGATATTAAATCAAATATTAAAAATAATTTTATTCGCTACTTATGTCACATAAATCTTATAACAAGAAACCTGCTAGTCTGACCACACGTAAGAACTCACTACTGATTTTCAGCCATTCTGTATCATCACAGTATAGATGAAATATTTTCATTAATTTTCAAAAAATCATACTTTGAATTCAATTATTTCGATACTTATGTCAAAAAATAATTTAAAAATTATTTTCATTACAGCAGAACGCTTCAAAACCACATAGATCTGTTGTTGACGTATCTCATCCGCGAAGCAACGAAACAACTCACCAATCAATGGAGCTGCAGTAGGTCTGGCTCTGCACGCAGCATGCACATGCACTCGCACAGAAAGAAGTAATCTCTGATAATCGTGCAGCTCGTCTGTACGGACTGCGAAGGCTGCATATCAGATGCAGTGTTGGAACTAATAGTGCATCAAATACGTTATGTGCAAAAGAAGATGATAATCGACAGAAAATAACGATCTCTGGAAAAAGAAGAAGCGCCGAGTATGACAAGTATTGGCCAGGATGATACATGCGGAAGAAAGAATGATGGAAAGTTACACACTTCTTGACGTATGTAGCTATCAATAAAAAATTGAAAAGCTCAAAAAAATATTCCTTTGTTGCATGCTATACTTAATAACTCGATAACGATCTTATTTGAACAAATTATATAACAACTGTGGAACAATTGCTTAGGCTAAATGTATTTGATAGTTTTACAGAATAAATAAATTTCGTTGAATTATTTGAAGAACAATAAATAGTAAGGTATTGAGCGAGGAGCAATTTAAAAATAAAAAATAAAAATTAGTTATAAAGACAGAGATAGAAAATGGGAGAATACAAAACTATAATAGGGATTCACAACGCGGGAAGGATGAATTTTATCAAAAAACGTGACACAAACATACCGAATCGAATATTGGAAGACAACCATAAAAAATAGGATAAAAGCTAGATAGAGCTAAAAAAGAAAATGCGAAGAGTGAAAATCAGGAAAAAGCAAGAGAAAATATCAAAAGTGAATTTAGAAATCGATACTTCTAAAGTTCACTTGCATTTATATTGTATGACATTCCAACTGCAGATGGAAGGCGTGATTTATTACGTAATATCCGGCCGTGAGCTGTAAAGCAATGACGCGTCATACTGCGATCGAGTATTTCCAATTGAAAATTTGACGCATGACGTAGAGGCACAGCGCGCTCGCAATGCTTCATAATTTCCGAGAAAAAAAAACGAACAAAATCTACTATCATGAAAATCATCAACTGGTATACACAAGTCACACGAAGTATTATACCTTTAAAATAAATTTATAATATAAGTAACAATAATAAGCATTTATTATTTACGAAACAATATCGAGTTGGGTGGCTTATTATATTTGTATCTTGCTCATAAATCGTGAATAAATGACATAAAAGTACTAATAATATATTTTAATATTACGTAATAATATATTTTTCTCCGTGTAGAGTACCAAAACAGATGTTTCATGAAAAGTTTCCTCTTACCTCTATCTAGGCGTTCATGTCTAATGTGTACACTCTAGAAGAAATGTTTAAATCACGATTTAACAAAACAAATTATTAAACATATTCGTCAGCTTTAATGGTAAACAAAGCCAGGTATAATAACAATCATTTTTGTTTTTTTTTTTAAAAGATGCCTTTTTACAAAAAGCATGTGGGTCATAAAACTTTTCTAGTAAAAAGTTTGAAGATGTTTTAATAATATTTGGAAACAAGCCTGGGTTAAATATTGTGAAAGACATAGTTAAAAAATCATTACTAGAGATGATTCTAAATTTTATGTATTTGAATTTTTTTACGTATATAGTCCATATAAGCTTTTGCACAATTATCTCTTTTTGAAAAAAATTTAAAACTCCCTTTATGCCTTCTATCACTGTACGATATCGATTTTCACGATAAAGATTACTTGTCACAGCTTTTCTCGAAAATCATGCATTTGATCTTTCTAAAACTTTTTCTACACAATCAGAAATATATTTGGATCCACCTAAGTGGAGCAGACTAAATTAAAAATAAGTTGAATTTTTTAAATCACTTATACAGTGCACAAAACATTAGTTTCTTCAAAAATTTTAATTTTAACTCATTGTCTATCTTCTCAACTTAGGTGAATTCATTAAATGAATCAAGTTTTGAATTTTTAGTTGTTATGCTCTACTTAGCAGACGAATGCTGTTTTAATACTTTAGAGTACGTGCCTTTACATTTATTTCCTTACACCAGCACTAACGACCTTTCCTAGACTTATGAAAAGAAACTCACACGTAACGCTATTTAGTCTAACGTTTTGAAAGTGAAAAGTAACTACGCTAATGTAAAAATTGTAATAACGGGTAATGATGGAAGAAAAATTACATTACATGCTCGATATTGTATACATGTAATCAGACGAAACTATAGGTACAAACAAAGTAATTACAAGCTAAAACAGTTTTTAGCGCGTATTATAAGAAGATTATTAAATGAAAGAATGTCTGCACGAATTTAATGGGTTTCCTCCCCTTTGTAAATATTAAAATAACTCCAAGAACAAATGCCGACGAAACTTATTTAAGCGATCCCGAAGTCAAAAAGTTCCATTTACTTGGCAGCCACCCATAGATATAGAACATCCAACTAAATCAACTCCAAGAAAGTTTTCTTCGTTCCTGTAAAGGATTGGCATCTTTAGTTTAAAGTATGAATTTATAAAAACTTTTTACACTGTATTAAACTTACATAACTCTGTTTAGTAATAAGCTATCTGGCAATCTTTTTATGCCTTGTATAAAAGTGTAATATGTCTTGTTATATTCGAGACTTTGAAGTTTGCATTTAAAAGAATATAATATTTCGATCGTGAAACTCTTGAACTTGGACGCGCAGGTTAACATTTATAATAGTTTATTATACACCAAGGGGTAGAAAGAGGCCTTTTGATCCCACGTGTGAGTTTGCAGTATGATTAGTGACTCATATGATCAGTAACCCTGAACTCACACAGGTTGGAGTATAACGAGAATTATAGCTTGTAATTTTTGGAGAGCCAGGGAAGTAGCTGTTTTTCTAGAAATAGGGAGCAAAGAGAAGCTAAATTTAACGTTGTTTATAGTAGATATATCTGATGTATAAAAAGTATACGCCGACCCCTTAACGAAGTCCTCCAAACAATCCGCCATTATACGCTGGTATTCAGTATATTGGGAAATCTCAGAACCGCTTGTTAAGTTGATAAAATTGAACGACGTGCTCAAGTTATGACTGATTTGTATGAAAAATAATTACAGAGCTCCAACGGAGAGATGGTATAAAAGGTATCGACTTCTTTCGTCTTCACCAGCTCAGCCCTTTTATTTCATCAGCTGAGTAAGGTAAGACGATAAAGAAGCGGAAGAAGCGGATAACTGCAACCGCCTAGAATCGTGGAGTGAGCTGGTTGAAAAAAAAGGAAAAGGATAGAAAAAGTATAAGAGACTCGGAGCTTCCAGTTTCGCAAGTACGCTTCCTCGTCGATCTTGGGCTGCAGCTTCATCTTCTTCTTTCTCACTCTCTCTTTCTCTCGTCGGAGACGACTTCCCATCGTTATGTCGGTATATCGTTACGCCGACGAACCAGCCGCTAATTGGCAAGATTAACAACGTGGCTCGGCCTCTGTCTCAGGCAAGACGCCGGCCCGTTAAAACACAATCTCGCAGTTTAACAACTTCCTTTTTCCGCCGCGCGCTCTAGATCGAATCGCCGCCGCGGCTCCTTTTGCCGGCCTCCTCGGCGCTGTAGTCGCCCTTTTCTCTACGCGCTGCCGCGTGGCCTGGATTATCGATGCTCTTCGGCCACTGCACACACCTCCTTTGTCTGCCAGCTGAAAACTTTCGGTGTGTGCACAGGAGTTTTCGAGCTGACGACTTCTTGGTGCGAGGGTTATATTTTGTGAATTGTTTTAGTGGGTCAGTCGGAGATGGATCTACAAGCTTGTGGGTTTTTACGATGTCGCGGAAAAGGAACGAATATTAATATGTTTCTTATTCTGAAATCACGAGTCAGAGTTGAGGAACAATGAAATAAATGATGAATTATTTACAATGAAGATGAGATAAATATAAAAATATTGATTGTTTCGTTACTTCATTAGTTGGACAGTTGCCATAAACTGTTCCAGTCCTTAACTATTTGTAAATTAACCACGGATTTATGTAATTAAATGTCAGTTATAGAATTAATATTATATTCGTACAATAATACTTGCAGTCAAAGTTTATATTTAATCCCTAATTTATACAAAGTTAGAAATCAGTTTCCGCCCATGAGGTAACCGCGTGTACACGGAGTTATGAACTGGTTATTTATATTTACTGCAAACTAAACTTATTACAACAATGAAGTCCGAAGAGAACAAGATCCAAGAAAGAGGAAGACAACACAGCTGACCCTCAGGGCTGTTTGCAACTCTATATTCTCGTACACGGTTACGGCGCAGAATAAGTATTTCCAACATAGTTTTGCACTTTGACGTATATAATTGACCGTATTATTGCCGAAAGAAAAGACCAACTTTCTTTGCATGCAAATCTTTTAAATTCTGAAATTCCTTTTGTGCGAAGCAGGACGCTTTCATAAACACCTATATATATAATTCATACCGCGCCTTCACCTCCAATAATCAGAAACTTGAACAATCGCATCATCCATGCAAATTGATCCTCGATCAGTCCGAAATTCCTGGTCACATAGCACCGAAGAAGAGAAGAGAACTGTACAGCCTGTACATCGAAATGTGTATTGTCGAATTAAACGAGCGAGCCAATAAGGTCACAAATCAGGAAGGGCACGCCACGGCATTCTCGCTTATATTCACCAGATGGAGAGAGAGAGGAGAGAGAGAGCAAGCGAGGAATCGAAAGTTCTACGTCTCGGTCGTGCTCTATACCTTTGGCTTCGGGAATTCGAGCTATCCCGATTCTCCCTATAGTATATGTATAGCTACTTGGACGAGGCGCAGCAGCATTTCGAGCCGTTCGGATGAGCGCTGACGCTTCAGTCTTCCTCGTCGATACTTCTCTGCTCCGTTTAATTTCGCCGCTGCTTTCATGTACGCCCGACTACTCTTCGTTTCTCGCCTTTTTCTCGCTCGGCTCATCTCTCTCCCTCTCAATCTTGTTCGGCGATATTCTCTTTTGTCATCGCGAGAAGACTTTTGTACCCGCCACTGCCGAAAACTTCGAGAGCCGGAGAGTGGGGTGCAGATCACTTTTCCGATCCGAGTCAGAAGTGATTCCTTCCTTCCCTTCCGGGATCGCGGGGGAGGTCTTGCGAGAAGCCGCGCGATTACCGCTAAGCCTCCGACCTATACGGCTGTAAATCAGTGATCCCGGTGCTGTATGCGCATTTACGGGGATTTGTGTGTAGAGCGTAGGTTATGCGATTGCTACCGTGTTTTTGAATGTCACAGATTTTTCTTTTTTTTTTCAATTTAACTTTCCAAGCAGCGCTGATTTGTAGCAGGAGGCGAATGCAGGGATGGCAAAATACACTTTCAGGATTTCTCCGCGCAGTAAAAATCGTTGCAATGACCTATAAAATTCATCCAGTGGGTATATGAACTGGGGTCTTCTAATGTATCAATATGACAAAACTTTTTCCGTAAACAACGCGCGTTCTCGTATATTAAACTTTTTAAGATATTCAAAATTCGACACGTATATCCATAAAGAGAACGTTTGATTCATCATGCATCAAAAGAATCATTTAACCCGCATTGTTCATATTTTGAAGCTCATCGACTACACTCTGTTTATAAATGCGTTACGCGCCAGCTCGAGTTATTCGCTTTTTACATAGTAATTTAAACGCACAATTTCATTCTTCATATACTCCATGACTTGTTGTTTCAGCGTCCGCAAGGCAAAGCCAACATCCGAGATAAAAACTCGAGCGTCGGCGAATTCAAATTTATGTTTCTTTTCCTCGTCCGGAGGCGCATAAATCTGCACTACCCCGGCGCGCGCTCTTCTGGATGAAGAGAAGAGAGAACGAGTGAGAGAGAGAGGGAAGTCAAAAGGGTGAAAAGGGAGAGACAGTATAAGAACGAGAACGCAAAACTCGTCCAAGGGATTTTCCGGAACTCTTTAGAAGGCAAAAGAAAATCTAGGTATAATGAGCATATCTTTTGACCTGAGATTGAGATTTTTCTTTTATACATAAAAGTATATTCAGTTCTTTATCAACGTTTTTATCGTCACGGAGACAGGCAATAAACGAGTAAGAGACAATCCGGGAAGTAGTTGAATAGATTTCTTTTTATAAATTATATGTACACGACCATTTTATGAAAGCGTCAAGAATTTTAAACGCTTTTATTTTAATATGACAGAGACGGAATTTCTTTATTGCACTCTATACAAGTTATTTTCGAGTTTATAAGTAAAACTTTAACGGAAGTGAAAAATTTCTTATACAGTATCGCACTTTCAGCAGGATGGCGAGCTCTATCTACTTTTCCCAATAGAGACTTTAAACATCAGGCAGGACGTTATTTTCCCACTTTCTCTTACGTGGAAGAGTTGCGAATTGTTTTTATCGTTGCACTTTATCGCTTACATAAGAACTGGTTGAAAAGCAAATAGATACTCTATATATATTTGCAGGTTTTACATTAAATTGTATTAGTGATTATTGCAAAAGATATTAGATAATTATACATGATCATCGTTATGCAAAATTCGCTAATATTGAAATTATCAACTCATAAAGTTAGAGCTTATTTGACTTTTCTCATCAACTCGTATTACTCACTAACACAAGCTTGCCAACGAAAATGCAGTTATAGCAGGTTATAATATTATATATTATTATGGAATGAAAAGAACATGTTGAACCTGCATTTACTTCATGACACTATTTCTCGACTGGTCATATATGTTTCTGCGTAAACATAAAACTGGAAAAATGGTCGATAATTCAATGGCATATACTTAATTTTAAACGCGCGACGTATTAAATAAATTTTTCAAGCAACGAAAATCAAACATTACGCACAAAGAGTTTTAATTTAAGCTACAATTAGATGACCATAAGATCGTATACGTCTTACCACTTTCGTAAGTTATCTACTTAAATACCACACGTGTGATACCCTTCAATCATAATCCAGTGCACTCTGTCGTTATCGGCCAAAAACGCAACTATTATTTGTTTACAATTAGTTATATTTCACCATTTGCACCATTGTTGTTTATCCGACAAAATTTATTCCACAAACTTTCAATACCCCGGAATATCTCAGCTAAACGAACTCAGTGTTAAAAACCAGCAGCCTGAAATCGAATAATCGTTACCACTCGACAATTGCAGGCTTCAAGTCGCGCAGCAATGGTATTGTCTCAGCGCCTGGAAATAAGAGGAAAAAGTTCTCATGTATATTCATAAAAACCAAAAGTCTGAAGGACAGCACAGCGCGCTATATTTGAAAGCGCGCAAGTAGACGAGAGAGATTCGCTCCAACACCAGTGGCGACGAACATCTTCACCTGTATATAAATGCAGCCTCTCGACAGATTATTTGTGCGATTCGTCGCGCCGACTGCGCTAAGCAAAAACATCCATCGTCGCGGTGAAGAGAGAAAAAAAAGCAGAAACAAAAGAAACAGCAGAAATAAAGGGGGTCGCTTTCGCACTGAACCATCGTGTTCAAGTCTGGCAGCTGTATACCTACAAGAAAAGCTGTGTCAAGAGGTGCCACACGGCGGATCTTGTCTCGAGGATTGATTCAACGCGCGGCGGCAGGGAATAAGAAAAAATAGACGACGACGACCTCGCAGGAAATGTGTCCAGAGACGACCGGTGTATAGGCCTTGTCGAGTGGCATTGAAAACTACCTCTCGCTGTGCGCGACTTGAATGAAGTCTATATACTCCGGCAATCGATATACAGCGAGAACTCGCGCGTATGTGTACGCACGAACGACGTCGAATCGCTCTTAAGTATTTCAATCTTGAAGTAGCTGCCTCAACTGGCAATAGTAGTGCGCCGAAACGACGATCGCGCCGAAGGAACGTGGATCAACATTTGCTACTGCTATTATATTATACTGGTCGATGATCAATATTTGGCTATGGATTTTCCAGGCATGGGGTATGGAGTTAAGAAATGCGGTGTATTATCACTTAATAAACTGCATCACGTGTATATGCGTGTGTGCAGATCGTCTGAGAGCGTCGACTCGAGAATTTAGCGTAAATTTACACAAACACAAGGAGAGTTTGGGAAAATGAAGATACCAGATGCACTTTAGAGCTTATTAGCGAATGCCGATGTTGTTACAGCCAGGGGAGTGCAGCAGCCTGATGCGGTGTACAGTATCGTCTATATACCTGCGAATAGTTTGCCTTCGGCAAAGGAAGAAGCCGAGATGCTAATATAGACTGTAACCGAGATGGAAATCAATTGATCCTCGATGCAGCTGTTCAGGAACTTTATATAGCGTATATATACAGCTTTTACCATCAGAATCGAATTGCGCGGCTATAGGGGCTAGCTACTTTATCAATTGACTCATCATTATATCTTCGTAGCCTCGAGCTTTTCTCGCTTGTAGCGTAAATATTAATTCGCAATTTGCAGATTTAATCTTCTCTCGGTGCAATCTGGAGCAGACGACTTGATCGATCAAAAGTTACAAAGATTACACAGAGATGAGCGACTGATGATGATGAGGAGGAAGAAAAGAAAGTTGCTCATCTCTCAATGAAAGCAGCGCGGCTGCAAGTTTTTCAAGCTCGCCGGGCACTGAAAATCAATCTTGCCCGCTGATAAATTGAGCAATTTTATTTTAATTACCATCGGAATACCGTAATTGCCATAATAGATCAGGATAGCCCGCGAGAGCTTGGAAACCAAAAGGAAAGAGAGAGAGAGAGAGAGGTACAGCGAATTGGCTAGCTAGAGTTAGTAGCAACAACTTTGCACATCGGACTCCAGCTCTCGCGCTCTAACAAAGCAGATTAATTTCGCAGTAGAGTTAATTTTGCAATTTCACCTATGCACACGGGGCTAATTTCGAGAGCTAAGTACCGAGAGTCCGCCCCTCTCGGTGAAAGCACCGCTGGCGGCGTTCACTGTGCTCTCGTTTTCTCTTAATCTCTCTTTCTCCCCTTTATTCACTTACTTCTCGGTCTCCATCTCTGTCTCTCTTTTCGCGCTCGACTATTCTGACCTTCTAATTCCGAGAAGGGAATGATATTAGCCGCGTTCGATTGGCGCGTACATTTTTACACCGAACTCTTTTTTCCGTGCTCTCCGATGCTACTGCAAAAGTAATGCCGAAAGCTTAAAAAAGCTCGGTATCCCAGTTCTCATTTCGCGACGATGACGTTTAAGCATCATTCATCCCGTCTCTCTTCTCAACTTTCATCCTTCTCGCAGCAGCAGCAGCAGCAGCTATCTCCTTTTTCCTTTTCCGCGGCGCGAAATCTTTAGCTCTATGCAGTGGGAGTCGCGTCTCCAGCGAATAAATAGATAGACCTTTCTCTCGAGCACTTGAATTGCGGCCGAGCGCAAGCTCTTCTACTCTCTCTCTCTCTCTTCCTCATTCTCTCTCCATGCAGCCATCTTTGCGTTATCTGGCTGGCGCGAGTAGCACACGCGTGTGCGAGGCCAAGGCTATTCATTTAAATAAAGTCGCCCAAGTTGGGAATAAGTTTTGAGGATACGCCACCTACATCAACGTCGTGTAAGCGGTGATGCATGCGGCTGGAAAGCTTCTCTCTCGCTCTCTTTATCTCTCGTTTCGCGTCACGGAGCGTCGCTCGCGTTCCCGTTACCGCCGCCGCCGAACGCGTAATTCGCTGGAAGCGTTTTTACGCGATTCATCAAAGTGACACTGCGCGCTGCTCTGTAACGGCTATGTGCGCATGACCCCAGGGCATATAGCTTGATGCTTCATTGAAAACACATATCGCGTCGCTGTTCTTTTTTTACAACGGCTTGACGGATTGCGAGATATATCGTTAAGTCCTTGACGGCCTATACCTCGGGGGTTGGATTCTCTTCTTTTTTTGTGTGTGCCTTTTAATGTTTTATTAACTTTATGCTCGTCGGCGTTATTGAGGAAATGTGTCTGCGTTGTCGACCTTTTCTCTTATTCGCAGTGTTATATAGATAGTAGCCAGTTGATGAATCGAGAGACGTAGACTTATAATTATTCTATACGTCTGTTTTATTTTCAATCCTCATATTATACATTGTATTCGGCGAGTAATCAAGAGACGTGTACTTATAATTATTCTACACGTCCGTTTTATTTTCAATCCTCACAGCTAAATAGCTGAATAAAGCTCTGATCAATAATAAGCCAAGTGAGATGAACGGTTTACTTGCAGTGACGTGACTTATATTAATGAGATTCATCATCATTTTCAAGAAACCGCCGCACTGAGAGAAATATTTGGGTAATCCCTTAAATTGAACGGGTAGACAGTACCTAAAAACAAATCGTAAAGATGAAAAGGGTAGGCTCTATACTTG
>UCOJ01002133.1:0-15216 GCA_900474305.1 Cecidostiba fungosa
GTTGCATATATAATTGCTCAAGTAAAGTTTTTGCTAGCTCCACTTTCCTTAATTGTTAAATAAATAAAGATAGTTTCAACGTAGGTAGTTGAGCGTTGCGAATGCGCGCAAACAGTGACGCGCGTTCGCGCGGCAATTTAAGATCAAGAATTTTCAAAGCTTTAAGGTACTTCACCGACTACAGTCTTTGACAAAGGTCCAGTACCTCACTGCGCTCTCTATGCGTGGCTTCCCCTTCTCTGCAGCGAAGATATTTTTAGACACGCTTATACCCGAATCACGCACACATCGTTGGCGCGCCGCGTCGGTGAGAGAGACTCACATGTACACGCGGGCGGCGCTATTGTGCGTGCCTGCGCGACTGACAATCGCCTACTTTGGATTCAAACAAAATGGGAACCAAACAGCTAAGCGTTCTTTTTAATAACTCGAAAGATTCGTAACATTATTTAAGAATAATGTTACGAATAATGTTACCTCACTTTAGTTTTTCAACAAATCTTAAAGCGGCGTTTGGCTACAATAATCGAAAATGTTCGTTTCGCGCGGGCTCAGCATATGGATCGCGTGTTAAAAGCCCAAACTTTGTGGACCGATATCTCAGCTTCTAAGCGGCTGAGCATCTCAAATTTTAACGGTCTACAGATAATGTTATCATCAACTTATATGTAAGGTTTCAATAAGATCTATAGTATTTCGATTTTCCGGTGAATTAAAATGAAGCTGTTCTTGAAATGAAATTTTCTCCTATCCCTCAGCTGATCGTTAGTTTTTGGGATAAATTTAACAATGATACACATTTTCGTCATTTATGTAGTGTTTCTTTATTTGATAATATTCATGTCGAGTAAAATAATCCAGTAAATGCTGACTAAAAACATAACTCTTCAACGTTCACAGCCTCCATAATTCTTCCTCTCCGCCTAGTCAGCGGCATTTCCAATTCCGTCGTCTCAAAGCCTGATGACCGTTTGACCTCGACTCGGCTGTCGAGGCTTGACGATATCGGAGAATCTGACAGTGATCTGTTGCACCTTCATGTTGGGCGTTAGGAAATCATTCAACGAGCTGACGCCTGCACGTGCCAGCCGATCGAACGGGAAGTTCATGGGGCGCAGATCCGGATATTTCAAGCCTCTCAGACCGCAGAAGCTCACTCCCTCGCGACAATCCGTTTGATCTGTCTGGTTCACCTGAATTCAAACATTTGTCATCGTAATAAATTGTTCATTGACCATCACTCTTTTTATAGTTAATTTCTTACTCTGTCAAGCTCGTAGTTAGTGATCATGACGAACATGTCCATGGGGTAGCCACTTTTGGTACCCTTGGGTACGAGCATGTGTTGCGGCCAGCCACATCCGCAGAAGTTGAACGCGTCATAGCTTGCGACGTCCTGATCGTTCGGTCGGTTCAAGTCGACGTTGCGGAATGTCGCTTCGAATGGAATGGTGAGCGATGAATCAACTGACTCTCTCGAGATGACATTCTGTCCTTTCCTAACTGCAGCACACACAACAAAATTAAATCCTCAGTTATAATCCTCGCAATCCTCTCTTAAGAGAAGAGTCTTACGCTGAGTCGTAAACTTGTCCATCTCGATCATGAGCATTCTCTGATCGAGGAAGGTTAACTGTCTTCCAGTCTCGTCGAACCTCGGCGCGATAAAAATCCTCACGGTACCAGTAAGCTCTTTATTATTAGTATTGTTTACACTAAGGTTGTAAGCGAAATCATCGTGATTGAGATGCGTCAGTCGAGCCATGATAGATCCTCTAGGTGTAAAGTCCAGTCCACGAGACAGGTCCACATCGCTCTTGGACCAGTGGGTGTTGAGGGTGTTGGGGTTGGCACCGGGTGTGTTGATGCGGATGTCCGTGACGTTAACGCCCGGGAATATCAGCTGCGCAGACGATCATATCATCGTAACGAAGAATAACGAGATAAGAAAATACGATAATCACCTGTTCCACAGTGTAGGGTGGCAGGCTGTCCTTGAAGACTTGAAAGACGTAGTCAACGTAAGCGTGCCATCTGTAGAAGACCGGATCTCTCATCGCCGTCGTCGCATCGCCCATGATGGTGAACGGCTCCTGAAACTCGACCAGATCAGAATCTACCCTAACGAGCTACTCATCCTCGGAAGGAAATAATCAGTACCAGATAACGATGATCAGGATCGTGAGCGAAGGATATGGCGACGTGTCCCATGTTGTGTACGTCACCGTAATACGCAGGATCCGGACTAAGAATACTAGCTTCCATCATGTTACCGAGAATATCAATACCCGTGACTTCATCAAGCTGGATGACACCACCCTTTCCATTGCGCACCTGTCTCGTGTGCACCGCCTCCATTATCCTATCCCTGTAACGCTCGATGTCGGACAAGTCGAACCTCATCGCGTCAGCAGCTCGGTTGACGTCGGAGAGAACGAAGCCTGCGGGTCTGGCAGGCCAAGCTCTACCGGCCACCATCGAGTCGAGCTTTGGAAAGTAGGCCTCGGGGATGGGCTCGCGAAGGTTCATCAGACGACGAGCTCGGGGGAGGTTGTTGCAGAGACGCTCGATGTTGTATCTGCGGTTAAACGGACGATTTAACTGAATTGCCGAGGGGGACACGCTGTGTTTTCGGATAAGGGGGCGCTTTATCTTTGTGCTTTGGCTCTTCCCAATTTGGCATTATTGACAGAGTTTTATTTATTTGCAGCAGCTATAAATATTCTCGGATTTGATTTATCGCGTATAATTATTATCGCAATCAATAGCTCGGATTAACGTTCGTCTCTCTCCTCACTTATCACAGTCAAGAGAGAGCAAAATTAAATTTCCGAGCTCAATCTCACGATTCATCACACCGCTGCAGAGTGTAGAAGAAAAAAGCAGACGCTTCTGCAGGAGAAAGAAAGGAATCAATAAAGTAGCTGCAGTCTGCGTCGCGTAATAAATCATAATTAATCGTCCTTTCCTCAATATACTTACCTGGCCATAATTGCATGATGCATGTAGTAAAAGAGCTCGCCGCGCCTGTCCTTCTGGACTGCCACGGGAGGACCTTCGAACGGGTAGACGAGATGCCAGTGCCAGTGATGGAGATTGATGCCGACGTCCTCGCGCCAATAGGCTACCCTGTGCTCCGGGTCCGCATCCGTTGCCGTCCAGTCCAAGGGGATCTCGATGGCGTTCTGTGTGTGTGTAGGTGTATATAGAGAGAGAGAGAGAGAATCGAGTAGGGAGAACGGTTATTGCCGCTAATCCTATTTCCGAAGATCGTCGGCGTTTTACTGCTAATTGAGGCCGCGCGCTTTGACTGCAGGGGATACGAGTCAATTTACATGAAACTTGGAGTAAAGTAGAGGAGCTTTTGGCCTACTGCAGATGCTGCTGTTTCTACTTGTTTCGGCTTAGTTTTCCTATACTTATTATCCATTATTTTATACCCTGATATACGAATAAGTTTCTCTTTCAAACTACAGTAGACACGACTCTACAGTAGATTTCAGTGAAAAGTACGAGAGATAGTCGTCTCTCGGAATCAGCGGAGAGTGAAAAATCCATAAAACGAGAGAAAAGTTTCAAAAGTATATGTATAAGTAAGTTTGACGTACACGTGAGCCGGCGGGCACGACGTTGGCTTCCTCCTTGGCTCGATGGAAGACCGAGCTGTCCATGTACTTATCGGGGAAGACCTCCGAGAGTTGGGGAACTGGAAGATGCTTAGTGTCCGGACGATGAAGTATAGCTACCGAGAGGGAGTAGACGAACATCTGGGCGTTCACGCGGTCACGACAGTACGCCGCAAGAGATAGCAGCTCCTCTATCGTTCGCATACTTTTGAACCCCGAGATTTTCGTGAATTATTAGTACAGCACTTTCTCTTCTTTTCTTATTTTATACATTTACGATGAAAAATTTCATCAGCTATGTGTGGTTACATTTTTATTACTATAATTTTTCTCTTAATATTTAATTTTATAGAAGAAAAATGCAAAAATGTGAGAACAAAAATAATACTGCCTGCATACCCATGAAGAGGGTGATGAGATGACCAGCCATTTTTCGATGCGAGGGGAGGAATAACGAGAAGTTATCGCGACGGCTGAGTGATAACGGCACGCTCAAATCAGGGATGGCGATTTGTTTAATGGGAATCGACGAGAGGGACTCGTTGCCGAAATGATTCAGGATTCTCTCGGCCATGTTCTGGTATTTATCAGGCTGCAACAAACGACCACGTTAATCAATGCTCATATTATACATACCACCCTCTAAATCACAGCAGCTTCGTTCGTCGAGAAAAATTTCGTATGTTTTTGATATAAGAGAAATTATTATACCAAGTAGTTTGGCGGTATGTCAAACTGGATCTTCCTCTCGCCTTTGGGCACGTAAACGGGCTCGTGAGGCCGATCGAACAGAAGCAGCAGATTCTTTTCCATTTTTTTTTTCTCGAGTAGCACGAAAAGGGTCAGTATCCGTATGTAAGCGGCTTATGATTTTTAAACTTCGAGTGTCCTTCGGACCAAAAGGAACGAATGACGTCGCTTTAGTGAGCCGACAGACTTTATACTATGGTTTCACAGGATTTTTGCGGTTGGGATGGATAAGATTATACGTAAAACCGCATGAATCAAGCTGATGCTCAGTCTCTTGAATGTTTTCGTTCGATGCACTTTGTACGATTATGTCTCAGGAATGTCTACATGTGTAACGAGTGCAATTGGTAATCTACATTAGTCTTCCTGTTGTTGAAAGATTATTTTTATTTAATTGTAATGTATATTATTATTTTTAATACTTTTTGGAAGAAATTAATTCATGGCAATCGTACGTTTGATCAAACATCACCAAAGTTAATTAAATTCAACTGAAATATAACAAACAACTTTCGAATGCGTCCTCCTCTCGTAAAATAAAATTCATTTCCATTCACCCTCGTTCTCTCAATCATTTTGCAATCAGCGGATCAACAAACAAATAAACGTACCTCATTACTGTTGTAAGTCATCGTTAATTTACGCAACATCAACTCAAGCACAACAACAATATGCCGCATAAATTAGCGAACGCGCGGGCATCAGCGATGCAGCAGCGCGACTGCCACTTGAAAATCAGGAGCAATTACATAATCCCCCCGCGATAATTAGCTAATCGATCATGAATAATAAATCCTCGTCGTTGCCTCTGACACACACACATAACGTAAAGTACCATTCGTTTATCAGCGACTGGAGAATTTACGCCTCGTTTGCCGTATATACCTATAGGACAGGATAAGGCGGCCAGCAAATCTCCCTCGACTTAAACAGCCGCTCGGCGAATCGAATTCGCGCGCCGAGGATTTAAAGCTTCCCGCGCGTTGATTTTTTGTTTTTACTTTTTCTCTCTCTATCTCTTCTCTTCTCCGCGTGAATTATGCGGCTCGAAATCGTCAGCAATCGAGTGTGTGTCTACCGTGATGTGTATCGCGTTACGCGCGAATTAGCGGCATCCGCTCTATTTTTTTTTTTTTTTTTTCGTTCGACGAGCTTTCGCTGCATGACAAAAGATATCCGATCCAGACTAGGAACAATGGGGATATGCGAGCGAGCTTTTCGCATGAGAGAATCTGCCTTTCATATATTCGCCGTTTCAGCGCAAGCGTACACGTCGTCGTTTTGAATTTAAAAGGAGGAGAGAGAGAGAGTCTCTGGGATTATGAAAGTACGACTGGGAATTTTTTTAATTTTTCAAGGAAGAACAGGAGTGACTCTGAGAATTGGGCAGTGAAATGTGTGTAACGATAGGGGAGGGCTTTACGGGCTGACATGTGAAATGAGCAGAGCTTGAGCTTTCGAGTCAACGAACTGAGCTTTTCACTGGAGTGGAGTCGCTTTTGAATGGGAGATGCTCTTTGTTTGCTTATTATTCGTGGGAAATTTCGTGAGTAATCGGGTTGTGCATATCGTGTTCGCTAGTTTCATATTACAAATTAATTCGTCATTTACATATATGTATTAGAAAATAATTAGCAACTTGTTTACGTTTAAAAGTTACTTTAATGGCAAAACTTTATTGTTAATTCAATGAGAGAAATCATTACATTTGTTGAAAGCAGCAATAGAATATAGCGAATTTCATATTTCATTACAATTGTATTTTCAAGAAAAATAAATTCTCATTTTACAACGTCATCATTTTTGCATTATTATAATCAGTTATATTATTTCGCTTTTTGTCTGGCTCGGCATTGTGCAGTGCTTCCGGCTATTCGTTTTCGAATGGAACGCAGTAGCGTTCTCGTTTAAATTTCAACTATATATTATAAGAAATTCGTTTGTTATTTTAATTTGCTCGGAATAATGCACATCGATAAACAAATTATCGGAATCGTTTGAATCCGCACTTTATTTAGCTAATTTAAAAGAAATCATTTATGGGTATAGGTATTTTTCAATGCGATTCTGGTGAAAGAATAACGAATTTGAATTCCGCCGCGTTTCATTTAAATTACGCCAATTCGAAGAAATGTAAAGAAATATTACTGGCATTTTTTCCTGCTTCTTTCGTACAATTTAACATCGTTGAAGTAAATTTGATTAAAATGCTGTTTTCTCAAGAAAGAACGTTCTATAAAATAATAGTAAAAATCATAAAACAATAATTGTTATTTCCAATGAAAAATGTTTAAAATATTAAGAAATAAGGACACAGGAAAGGTATAAAAAGCATAAACACCATCGATTAAAAATGTTCGACCATTTATTGACAAATATCAATATCTGCATCTCCTTACATTCCTGCACACGTCGCAATTCAAATATATATAATATATATACGTTGTTCCGCACAGAGTATAGTCTCCACCCACAATATCTCGACTCTCACGTCCTCGGTGTCACGCACTTTTTATATATATCACACACACACACACTTGTATATATCAGTCGTGGGTTCACAGGAGGCCGAGTCTAGGTCTCCCTCTGCAGACCTCCTCGCCGCATTCGAGCGTAGCGGCTATCCACTTGCCATGGCAGTGTTTCAGGCCTTCGGACGAGTTCATCAGTTCCCACCTTCCGATACCCGAAAAGCTCGGACTTTCCAGCTGACACGAGCTGATCGACCTCGTTGGGTTTTCCAACTGTTTATGAGCGTCTGGACACCAGACGCAGACTCGAGAACCTGCGAACAGTATATATAGATGTTTGGTTAATTTTTCAAAATTTTGTAATAAGGTAAAGTTTAAAATAACAAATTCCGTACTATGTATACTATATACACACAGCCTTTAAGAAAGTTCCTCCCACTATTTATAAACGCCTGTCACCCCCATAAGCAAACAAACTCGGCGGCAACAGCGAAACTAAATAACGCCCATCACGCGCGTAAAAGGATAAAGGTTAATGAAAGCGTTTGGCTCTTCTCTCTCTCTCGTCGTCAGCTTTCCAATTTCTCCGACGAAGACGACGACGCATCACGCAGCGCTGCAGTAATTTCCTCTCGCTCTTCTCTTTCTCGACGACGTGATGAGCAGCAACGTCGTCGTCGTCTTCCGACGGCAAGAAGCGCCTATATGCAAATCCACGAGTCGATAAGTGTCGCTCGTAAACTCGTTCCTAGATATGGGGCTCCTCCTTGGAATTTCAGTTCACGCGCTGTCGTCCGTTAATTACCGCGGCGAAAGCTATATAGTGAGTCTGGACTATACCTTTAAGTTATATTATTCGAAAGTATTGGAGCTACTAACGGATTATTAGATCAGTTTTTTTATTATACGATTGAAATAAAGTTGAACTGATGCGTATATTATACGGCGAGACTCGAGAGCGCTTAATCCCCTTCAGAGTTTATGCTCCTTTTCATTACCATTTTCTTCCCATCGTGAATGCGGAATTGTGAAAATTCGCGACATTCTCGCATTAGCTTTCTCTCTCTCTCCCTCTTGGCTGCAATAGCATACAGTCCCGAGAGTAACGTATAATAATATGATGCTTGGAGGTCTACTGTACCTTCGTGAAATGATTCCAGTTTTCTCCGGCAGCCTCGAGAGATCTTGAGTATTGTGAAGGCCGTGCAGTACCTGGAACACATTTTTTTTTTCATTATTATTATACTATTATATTATTTTTCTTCACAGCTCTCACTTTCATCTGAAATTTAAAACGATTGTTAACAACAACGCAAAGCCGCAAACTCAATTCAGCATAACTCGCATGAACGCAAGGACCACAGCAGCCAATTTCTCAGCCCGAGTCTCGCGAGCCATTAATCGACGCCGTCCCGTACGTTTATATACATATGTCTAGTCTCTCGCCCGAAGGTACCGACGCCTATATACTCTCTCTCCTCCGGACGCTATATTCCAATCCGACTAATCAAGCATACGTCGATCGGCTTTCGCCGCAATTCCCTTGGCGATGTGCGCGCTGAGGCTTCGCAACTCCCCGGAGCTCACACCCTTCCAGTCCCTCTCTCTCTCTCTCTCTCGACGTTTACGATTATGAAGCGCTTGTTCCGGTTCTGCATACATGGTGTGAACTCGACTTGGCTTGGTGATTATTGCGGCAGAGTGTGATTTGCCTCTGCGGTGTGAATTGGGAATGAGCTTTTGGTCAGTATTATATTCGATAATATCATATACGTATAATTAAAATCGAGCGCATCTCTCTCTTTCATCTTTATTAAGTGTACAGACGAAGCGTGACGCGATTATGAATTCACGCTGCGTGTTTAATTATTTCGCAATTATTGCATTAGCTTATTATTATATATGAGAGAAAAATTATATCTACTACGAAAGAGAGAGAGACACGTAGGACACCGGGAAAAAGCAACCGTCCGCGCTAAATTTTCATTTCCAACTCCCGGAGCTCCCGGATTAAGTACTCATTATGAAAACGGCTCAATTAGCAACTTCGACACTTTTCCCCCGAGCGACTGTTCTCAAAAGCGGTAACAAGGAAAAAGAAGAGTGAGAGAGTGAGACCGCCCCGACGATAAAAGTAAAATTAAATATCCGCGGATGACGAAAAAAAAGAAATGTTGAATTCATGCTCGCTCGAATTTATGACTCGTACGTGTCGTCGCTGATAAGACTATATATATAGAGTCTCTAGACCACAAAGTTTCCGACAGAGGCTTTGATGAAAAAAGGCTTTTCGAGAGCTGCATCCGAGCGAGTGTGGCGGACAAACAAGTGAGAAAAAGCCAATGTTTGGAGCTGGATTTTATATCGTGTACCGGGAGCGAACTTTAAGAGACGTGACAATATTGCCGCGATTCTCTCTCTCTCTCTCGAGTATGTGTGTGTGTGTGGATGCAATTGAAAAGAGGAATCTGAGAAGCGGCTATTTTCACTGTTATCCCATTATTGCTGGTATACTGAATTTAAAGATTTTTACGACCGTGCATTCTTCTATTTTAAAATCCGTTACTATTATTTTTCTTCAAAAAGCTCAAAATCCAACTGAAATATATTCCTACCAAGAATTCGTACTACGTACAAGTCTGACATCAGGGCTCAGCCGATATACCGGAGAATTTCGAGGAAGCATTCCTCCGTATCGAATCCCCATTATATTCATGCGCAACGATGGCCACATGTGCAAGTCGATTCCGTCACTTGCCTTGTTCCGCCTGAATAAACTCCGACTCACACGCATATATCCAGTATATACTCAAAATTATCCCAGACGTTCTCTTCCACACGTGTCTCGTGTGTTTCAGTATACAACTCTTCCTCGTTGTCAAGTTCGAGTGGAAAGTTTTCCCATCGAGTATTATATAACTATACCTTTAAAACTTTTTCCAATCGATATATACAAACAACACTATAGCGCATACAGTATATCAATCAGATGGAGCTTATATGGTCGTCTCGGAACTCCTGTGGAAGTCTCCACCTCATTAACAAACTAACGCGATTAGCGTCGGCTGGGATGGAGTAATTGGCCGAGTGTACACTATGCGCTCTAGGCTCTGTGCTACTACTTGCAATATTGCAGGCGACGCTGCATTAATCCCGGCCGCGTATAATCCGGGCTGCTCTCGGACGCGAATACCCGGCAAATCTGGTCTCGACGAAGTCAAACGAGAAGTTTGCTAAGTACGTCCGAGGTATCTCCATTGTATTTGTAAGTGGAAATTGACGAGTTTGGTCAGACAACGCGCGCCTTGTTTTTTGTATATACTGTAATTCAATTCTCTTTCGAGAATTAAGTTGAAAATTAAAGACCATCGTTATATTACAGCATCGTAATTCCCGGAATAGAATTAGACAGCAATAGTTCAGCATCGAAGTCGAAAGCCAGCAATTAATTAACGAAATCAAAGTAGAAAGTCGGAACAATTCGCTCTGTATTATATAACGTGTATGTATATAGGGCAAAGCTCCAACTGCAGGAATGCAAGCTCAGCGAAACAGGCATGCACCGGTTTGTAAACGCCCGATACTATTAACGTATAAAGCAGTTTGCCTCAGGGCTAGCCGCATTTATAGCGTAAATTTACCATTACTCAGTGCCATTAACGCTTGTTGATTTTCTCGAGTGCAATCCGCCAGTCTGAGCAAGAAGCCCTGAATTAACTTTTCAACGAGAGTTACTATAGCTGGAATTAAACACGTAGGTGTTTGACGTTTCTCACTAGATTTTCTCGGATGATAAAAAGCAATCGAAATCGCTGTTTTAATTTTCAATTTTCGGAAAAGTCGATTTATCTCATCTAAGCGGACGAAGGAAAAAGAAAAGCAATCGCATAATTGAATTCGCTCTCGACCTATCTCAAAGTGTCTCTCACTCTCTCTCTCGAATCTATTTTTCATACCTCCTTCCGAGCTTGCGATCGATCATTTAATTCATTAGCATGACGGCGTCGGCAAATAAGCTCCTACTCCCGATGCAGAAGAGGATAGAGTCCATAAGACAGGTAAACAAAGAGGGAAGAAAAGTGTGCGCAGTGTGAACTTACCCCCTGGTAATTTGCGGAACGAAGTTCGAGTCCAAAGTTGCCTCGCTGCTGTCCGTCGTGAAGGAAGAGAGGTTTGCTGCTGCCTCCGGACCAAGCTCTGGAAAATTTAAGCCCGCTTCGTTACAAGATTTGCGTAATTAATTGGACGCTACCCTCTGCTAGAGAGATAGTAGAAGTAGACTTTCCTATCGCGACTGACGTGAAACTTTGGGCTTACATGCAAGAGCGCGCCAAGGAAATTCATACGGAAGGGATTAAGTTTAGGCTATTGTTTTCTGCGTTTCTAGTACGATTGCTACTGAGAGGAAATTTAATAATGTGGATTCAAGTTGAGCGTGCAACAAGTCGAGCTTTTTTTTTCTTCAAACTGGATTCTAAAGTGTATTAAAAGCAAAGTATATATAGGTGATGATTAAATTTAGCTCGAGATTTATTTCTATCTGGTTTAAATTGATCGCGTTAAAAGTTCGATTGAACACTTCGCCGAGGGGTATTTTTAAAGAAATCCCTCCTGAAGCAAACTCTTACTGAATTTTTTATTCAACGCAAAAAAAACTCTCTCATCGATTCCAAACCTACCTCCTCTATATAGATCGAAATGAGATTTCCCCCAAAGACAATACGTACCTTCCACCTGAAAGTGACGAGCGCGTCGTCGACAGGAGCCATAGTTCTGACAGGTCAGACTCTGCTCGAGGTTCGTAGGACAAGCTTTGCCGCCGTTACGTTCAGTTCGTACTATATAGCGTCGCCTTGTCTGCAGCCCCAGGCCGCACTTGTTGTCGCACTCTGACCACTCGCTCCACTCGCTGACGCTGCAGTCCGTAACTGTGCAATGAAAAATTCAGTGTGTCAACTCGGGGATGGGATTTATAAATATATATGTGAGTGTGTGTACACGTCTCAGAGAAAGCTTTCGTCGTTTTCGAAAAAACGATCTTTAATTGGTGATTCGACGCTATACCATAGGGATAACGGCGGATAGCTTGTAACCGCGGATATTGTGACCTTAATTCTCAGCCGGCACTTTCTTCGTCGTCCCTACGGAAGCTCATCCTCGGCGCGATGAAAACGATATCCTGTCTCGCTATAACTGGTCTATAAAGACCGGCTTTCAGGGCTTTCGCTGCTCTCTGTCTCTCGTCAAATTTCATGCTGCAAAAGGGAGGGAGATACTCTCTTCTGTGTGCATGCAATAAGTCTTAAATGATATTACATTGAAACTAGTGCAGCTTTGAGATGAAGTCACTTAGATATTTCGGAGATGGTTAAACGGTGTAAATTTTTATGTTATTAAGGTGAAGAGATCCACTCTTTTTTGTCTAAAAATGAATTTCTTATTGGAGCCTAATTTTTAAATTTTGCAGAGCTCGATCTAGAGGGGCGAAATTTTAGTAAATATAAACAAGTTTTTATAATTAAAATTTACGAAAGAAAACTAGCCTTAAATAATCAGAAATAGCTTCTTTAATAGTATTTGCAATTGCTCATACATAACTTGGGCATAGCTTGATGAACTTGGACCAAAATTTAAAAAAAAGTAAAAACTTGCGTTATCCCAAAATTTTAGCCCTACAAATCAAACACTATAAAGATTCTGATTTTTTCAGTAGATCTTCACCTTAAATCAATTTTTAAAAGAATGCAAGAAAGTATATCGCCCTCCCCGAGCACGTCGACATCAACTAAGCCACTGCAGCCTCGAACAATCCCGCAAAAAAAGCTCGATCCCCTTAATCCCGCAATTAACGCTCTACCACCCATACCCCCCACATATAAAAGCTCCCAACACACACATTCGCGTCATTAATTTTCCTACATCAGGCTATAGCAGAGGTGCGTGTTTCTAATTACACCGAAAGCTCGATTCATTCCGGCGAGTCATAGCTATACACGTTTGGACCTTTGTGACTCTCAGGCTCGAGAAAAGCTCTCTCCCTCTGTGTGTAGTATAAAGACCTGTGCGACTGGCAGCAGGACGGGGATAAGCGTACTCGAAGCTGCACTTGATAAGGCTTTGTCGTGTACACGCGAACGCTAATTCACAGACGATAAAGTTTTAAGCGAATTCAGTGAGACGAAGAGAGCGGACGCCGAGAGTAGACGATGTTTGTGTGTACGACTCTACGAATGAGATTTTTGCCACCAGAAAGATAGAGAGCGAGCTTTTACTTTTGATCTCAACTGGCGGGAAAATTGAAAATTTCACGCCGTCTCTCTTTTCTCGAGGTGACGCAGGAAGTTTTCTTCTGCTGGCGTCGTTCTTTTGATTTCTTCATTTTTTTTATGTAAATTTTCAAGAGAAGTAGCGCGACAGCAGTTGACTCAAGAGCGCCCTGTTATTACGACGATGACGGTCGCTTTTGAATTTGTGAACAGCTTTCATTCCATTACTCAGCTAATTATTATCGCTTTCGCGCGATATTTCTCTCGACTCCAGTGTATATCCGACGTAGTGTATTTACCTCGACTAATCGCTTTCCTTTCCTGCTTTCCACAACCTTCTCTCCTGCACACGTGCGAAGAAAAAGCCAACAACTCGGGGAAAGTCGGGTGTGAAAGGGTTGACGCCTGGCGTGTGTTATATGTGTTGGCTACTCAGTCCGAAACTTGGCTCTCTCAGCGCGTTAATGGAAGACCACACGTCGTTGCCGCGGACATTAGCAGCTTTTTTGCCCCTGCCAAATGTTTTTTTTTCTCCTCTCTACTTCTGTTTATCTATCCACGCGAGATTTATTTATCTTAGCCCAAAGCGAAAAGCACATATATATATATATTTATAGAGCAGTGCAAATACTCTCGCGTTGCGTAATAGAAGCTTCGGTAGTTATATAAACACAAGCCATTTCAATTTAAAGCTCGCTTCGAAAGCTCACGCATACCTATATATACGCATTATATACGAGCTTTTGTGTATAAAGTTTTTACAGCTATAAGAGCCGAGAGGCCTGTAACATCGGGCAAGATTGTTTATTTCCGCTCGCGTGTGTGGAGAGTTTACAGTAAAATAAAATACTATATAGGTAGACGGAGGAGAGGCCGTTACAGTATAGGCGCTCGTGAGAATTTATGTAATTTTAACGCGCGAGCGAAATGGAAATGGCTCGCAAGCACTGAAAACTGATATCAAAGTCGTATACACAGATGTTGCGTGTAAGTCGTCTACTGCGCTCCGACGTTTTGACGCGTGTGAGCGCAAGCTTTTTTTTATACACAACGTCACGCTGCAAAGAGAGCTTTTTTATGGCGAGCACTTTGAGTCGTATATATGCGCTTGAAATGGCGAGGTTTAAAGGCGCTCTCTCTCTTGAGAGCTGCGCTGCTGTTTTAATTGGGATGAGATTATTATTTTAGATAGCTTTTGACGGAGTAGTCGATGTCGCCTTACGTTATGATACTGCGACGGAGATTTATGCTGAATAACTTTATTAGAGCTGTTGCTTGTGTGTGCAGCTATAATGATTTTGTGTAAAGCATTTACATGAAGTAGATGTGTAAATTTTGTATGATTCTGTAAATAGCTGGGATTACAAAAAATGGTGATACAAATCTATTTTATACAAAGTATTTCACGCGTGTAATTTTGACGTAAAAGAAACCATTTTTCAATCTTTCTGTAAATAACATTCAATCGCGCAAGCTCGTATATACATAGAGCTTCTCAACGTCACGAAAGATGGAAGAATCCAATATCCAACGACACCTACACAACGCTTTTCCCTGTCTTACACAGCATCTTACAGCGATCAAAAATGAAATTTCCATAAACTCGTGTAGCGAGCCGTATAACATCCTCCTCTCACATGGAAAAAGGAAGAAACGACACATGATTTACCGACAGTCGCTCTCTTTCTCTCTTAGGCAAAACAAAAAAGAAAGACCGAGGAAAACACTGCCTCTCAACGCGCGAATATTTCGTGCTGATCCCCCCCGGTTTCTTAGAGATCCAACGGCCACTCGGAGACCTCCATAAATAAACTCTTTTCTCTATTTTCTCGGGAGGGGAATTCTCGCAGGACGACGACGACGAGCGAAGAATAAATCCCGGAAATCCCGGTGCCACTACTTATTTCAGCCATTACAGCCGCGATTCGCACGAAGAAGACAAAATTATATAGACCCCTATATGTGCGTTAATTAGTTTTCTTTTTTATTAATGTCCGAGCGACGAACGGTATTGTGTGGTTTTCCTTTTTTTTTTTGAGCAAAAAGCTCGATCGGACGTGTATCCCTGGCGTTTTCTAGTTAGTATATTCGCTTAGACAGAAT
>UCOJ01002134.1:0-15200 GCA_900474305.1 Cecidostiba fungosa
GACTCGAGAGCCGTCTTTCAAATCACCCTTGAGAATTGATTTTTGTTAAAAAGTAATCAAAATCATAAATATATTATGACTAATGATGTTAACAATGCTAATCCACTTTAGTTTTTGATGTAATGTTTTTCATTTTATCACAATAGCAAATATTCGAGTGTCCAAGTATAGGTCTAAATTTTCATTTTGTCCAAGTCAAGTATTGGGCATTTTACCATATATACTTTTGAACTAAAACACGAACGGCACTATATTTTAAATTAAAAAATTAACCAGTATAATTAGCCAAAAAATCGTTAACGCGCGTCTCCTATTAATTATTTTGGTATAAATTTAATATTACTTTACGTTCACATACGTGCACATAATAATATACTACACTATCCCCTTACAAGTATATTTTACTAAAAAAGAAAAGAAGAATTATATACACAGTCGTCGCTATACATACATATAGAGACACACACACACACACACACCAAAGCTCGTTTAATCGAACACGCGACGCTGCAGCAGAGTAGCTCGCACTTCAGAGCCGACGTTTTCTCCCGATTGGTCTCTCTACTCGGGAGAATCGTAAGTCCTGTACTTTTTCGTCGACGGAGAAAACTCGCGCGGGAAGACAGAACTTAATACGTAAGCCTTGAGAGCGTTTGGTTGATTAAACTCGGATTGCCGGGGTCATGCTCTTACGTGAGCTTCTTCAACTTTTGAGATAAGTGTAATGCGTTTGTTTATTATTGCTTCGATATGGTGTGTAAATATATCGAGCTTTACGTAATTGTTGTAAACATTCAGACACTCGACTTATACGTTATACAATCGTCCATAAACCTTAAAATACACCATTTCCGACTACAGAATAATACCCGCTTTATAGAAGCTCTAAAACAACCGACTTTCATCGCATAAAAAAAGGGAAATAGTAGTAAAACCTCGATTTCCTCATAAATCCCATTCATTCGTTTACTAAAAAAACGGTACTCATTGCCGATTGCAAAGTCGTGTCTATATTTATATACACGTGTAATTTCGATCCGGCCGAGCCTACGAAGGCTTCTGTGAATTTAGACGTCGTAATATCGCCTTGGCTGCACCCGTGCCTATGGCTGTACGCAATTTTTCTAGCGGATCGTCGTCGTTCAACTGTGCCACAAGTAATTACACGACTAGGAGGCAATTGTTTATGCTGTCGGTGCGATTATCGGGGCGCATCGATGTTGTCACTGATTCGTGATTCTTACGATACCATGTGTAGTTTAAATTTAAGAATTTTAATTTCCTTAGAAGTAGTTGAATTAAAACAATGTTTTAGTTGTGCTATTATGTTGTTTCAAAGCAATCATTTTGCTTCAGCAAAAAATTAACGACGAACATATTGTTCTAGCAAGATGTGGATTGGTCGATAGTTTGAGCGCGAAATTTGAATTCGGAAAACAAATTTTGAGGTTATGTCAGCTTGATGATCAGCTATCACCGAAACACAATGATAATGTTGAATAAACCTAACTTGATCCAAATAATAATAACGAAACTTTTTGAAACAACGAATCCCACACCCTCAACCCCATGAAAAAAGGCCAGTCTCACGGCCAACCTTCACACCACGTCAAACTTCTGCAACAATCGGAAAGCTCCGGTCCTCGACGACCACTACCACCTCAGCTCCAGTCCATTAACTCCGTCGCCCCAAACCGACGAGCGCATCAGCAGCAGCTCTTCACACAAGAAGCCTCAGAGCCATCAGTATACTATACCTACCAACTCAGTGGTGTAATTCGCAGGGATTCGCGGCTCGACCGCAGAGAGAGTGAGAGTGTGGACTGCTCTCTTCGTCTGGTCTGGACGTACGTGTCGCCTTTGCCGCCGAGGATTGACGTGTTGTTCGCGCCTGGGTATTATGTTGTCGACGAGCTATATACGAGGACAGGGAAATTGCGTGTCTCGTGATTGCCTGGCTCTGGTGTATATTTATATATATGTAGGTGTGCAGGAGGGAGATGAAAAAATTGAATTTTCCTGCGGAGGATTTTTAGTTTGAAGGGAGAGCGTCTGCTCCTGATGGCTGAGGATTTTTGGCTGGTGAGGGATTATTCATCGGTGAAATTTTTCTTTTTTTAAGAGGAGAGGGATTTGAATTGTAAAGCTGATTTTATATATTGACGGATGTTCTTTAGGTATCTGCTCGATCTCGATTGTTTCTCCTTTCGCCTATATACTTTAATCATCTATTATTGTTAATTTTAAGCGTGTCAAAAATTATTTTACGAGGTTCACCCCTTTCTTCTTCTTATGTATGCTTATATCTATGTCTACTAATTTTTATAGAAACTACGAGTCGATTGGGTTGTGGAAGAACTCCTAACTATGATTATAAGCTGATAGATCTCCTAACTATTATTATACGCGGAGTTTACGATAAATCATTTTTATTTCCTTTTTCCCCAGTATACATACAAAGAGAAACACAGAGAATTCAAACAGACTAAAGTGGGAAATTCGATAACAAAACCAAAATCATTAAAAATGACAAAAATTATATTTGATGGTAGAGAAACTCGAAAATTGCACCTTTTATATTTATGATGCGAATTAATTATTGTACTGGATATCAGATCGGGACAATTTTTAGATTATAGAGGACTGTTTAAGGAACAAATCAATGTTAATAATTTTTATTTTTGTTGTGTAAATATATTTACAGTCGAAATATCCAAAAATAACCATGCTGAAAGCAACTTTTTGTAAACTCGGAAATTGCACGTTTTCATTTATACGCATAACTTTTTTAAATGTCTAGTTTGACTCGCGCCAATTTTGTTCCCTATAGTTATTGGACTAAGGAACACATTAAAATTATAAATTAAATTTTTCATTGCGTTAATAAAATGTTACGCCCAAAATAGCGTTTGGCTCATCAGAGACTCATCTTGATGACGTTGAATTTCTGTATTCAAATTATAAATTTTGTAAACCTCAATTTTATATGTATATTTATTCAAATTCCTGCTAATATAGTTGAAATACTATTCAAAAAAATTCAGATATATAAACGTTTCGTAATGTCTTGTGAAATCCCTACATTAAATTCTAAAAGAAGTAGTTACATTTATTAATCTAATCTTGTGGGAAATTCCTAAATAATCATTGGTACGCCTGAGTCTACATATACTTCTAATGCATATATGTAAAAAATGACCTCCATACTATTTGTCTAAAGGCTCGATACCATTATCTATATGTTTTCGTAATGCGAGATTAATTCTGTCGCTAAAATTGTGTACAGATACATGAATATTCTCAAGATTTAAAGTATCTTCTGGTTTATGTATTGTGTGTAACCGCTTTGGGCAGCTATATATAAAAAGGTGAGTAGCACAGTGCTACATTCTTTCATTTTATTCTTTTATTTTATTTCATTGTTATATTCTACAGCCTTAGTCGGTACGAGTCACTGAATTCCTCCGGGGAGCTTCAAAGTCTCATCATGAGGTCCATCGAACTGAGTGTTCTTTTCTGCACCTTGTGCATCTATCAGGTATTAAATTATGAAGTTTTCATGAAAAATCTTGTAAGACTTGTGAAATTTTTTGTTTTACCATCTGAACAAATCATATAGTTTGTTAAACTTTGTACCAAAGGTTCTATTATCATAGTTTCTTAAATGAATATTCGCTCTATGCATTAACTTATTTTACGCATAACATTCTAAATGATTTGGTGGCTGCCATCTGAACTAAACGGTTGCAAAAATGTATAGTTTATATGAAAAAATGATAAAAAATATTGCTTATAAAATGCCTTGATGTTTAAAATACTTGTAAAATGTTGTACGTATCAAGTACAATGATATCAAATCCACAACCGACCGGAAACAACTTGGGGTTTAGAAGTTAAAAAATTTTTCTTGAGAGTATACCTACCAGGGTACTTGTTTTCAGTTTCTTAGACCATTTAAAGCAAGAAAAACCAAGTGTTCACACCGTAAACCCCTTTTTCAATTAATATTAACAGCATTAACAGTTTGTTAAGCGATACGGTGCGAACACTTGGTTTTTCTTGCTTTAAATAATCCAAGAAACTGAAAAAAACGTCCTGAAACTTGTGCCCTCAAAAAAAATGTTTCACTTCTATGCCCCAAGTTGTTTCCGGTCGGTCGTGGATTTGCATACGTCTTGAATAAATATATATTTATATCAACTGATGATATTTTCTTTTATTACAGGGTTACACTCTGTCTATCCCGGAGCCTGTCCCAGACAGTTATAAAAACTATGCAGCCTGTCTTGTAGAACAGAAGCTTGATCTTGGTGTTTTTGGTATGAATTTAAAATTTAACATACTCGCTGTACCAAAAAATGATATCCACAGTAGTATGGACTTAAAATTTTGAACCCTTTGACTATTCTTGAAATCATACAAGTCGATCGGGTGTTAAATTTTATGTCCTTTTGTAAGAAGAACTATTATTTTTCTTTAGAATACAAGTTGATTTACTACATATTTATGCTGTTATAGGTGTTTCTAGTTGGATGGAATTTGATAGAGATGATCATTTCGGAGACCTAATAACTCTAGAGAAAAGTAAAAGAAATGCCTTGCTAGCTTGTCTACTACATCGCAAACCATTTGTCCAAGAATTTCCAGCATTTGTAAGAATGATACTTTAAATTATAAATGAGTGTTGTGTTTAAGAAACGTTTTTAAATTTATTTGTTATAATTAATTTAGATACGCAAAAAGGAAGATGGTACATATGAATTTGATGAGAGAGGAGGTGACGCTTCTGAATCCCTGAAAAAGACTTGTAAAGGTAATGTAGTAAATGTCTGAAAATACTTTGTCATATTAACGCCTCTGAGTGAAAGAATGACATATCTCGACGGCGGGTTGAAGAACACCGTATCTCAAAATTTGCTTGAAAAGTGACGTATATCTCAAATAATATTTTTTGTTTTAAAATTGTTAGTGGTAGTCCTAAGAAAATTTTGAATACGACTATTTTGTACATGGATTTTATGTATACAAAAAACCCGTATTAAAAAATTTCTTAAAGCTACCACTATATATAAGTTTTAAGACAAAAAAGATACTCCGTTCTCGAAGCCACCACCAAGATACGTCATTTTTCCACTCAAGCGTCGATTGTGTAATTATTAAATTAATTGTTTATTTAATATTTTTTTATAGAGTACGAGCATGATCTTGATAAATTTGCAGGATGTTGGTATGATAATAACAGATTTCAACCACCTAATAAAAGTCAATAAATTAAAGCATCATTAATATATTAAGTAATATTTATTAGAATATTAAAATAAATAACTATACTGTCGAAATGTTATTACCGACTTATTAGAGCAATTTACATGACGATTATTGACTTTTGTAATAATAATAAAATCTCTTCCGAGATTTTCTTAAAACGCAAGAAAATAAACAAATTTAATACTTAATTGACATTTGTCTCATTTTATATTTTGTTATTAAACCAAAAACAAAACTTATTCCTTCCAAATATCAATAAGATGTTGTTTTCCATTATCTTCCGCAAGAATTTCCGTTTGTTTAATGTTAAAAATGTTAATCTTTTGTTTAAAAAATGATTTCGTTGATTTCCTTAACATTGTAAGAGTCCGTATAATATTTCCTACATATGAAAAGTGCATCGTTGACGGCGGCCATGGTAAGGTAGATTGTCAAACTTACAACTCGAAGGTTCGCGCCCGAGTCTCGCCATTTTTTAAAATAATAAAAATCGTAACACATGTAACTATAAAGCGAATGGCAAAATATATACCCATTTCGAGAGTGTTTGACAAAACTGTAATAGGAAAAAAATGTTTTAATTTTTAAACAATTTTGAAATTTATGAAAAATCTTAAAAATATTCGGAAAATGTTTAAATTGTTTTAAAATGTCAAAAAGTTAAAAAAAATTTTTGGAAATATTGATAATTATTAAAATAATTACTTCTGTAAGTGAATGACTCATAATTCAAAACGCGCAACTTCTCATTCGCCCCACTATATTATTATATGAATTAAAAAGGGCCTTGTACCACAATACAATTTTCAAAATGTATCAAAGGAATCATATTTTATTTTATTAATACTTGCAATTATACGCAAAAGCAGTACACACACACACACACACACACACACACACACACACATTTATATGATACGTTCTAAAAACAAAAAACACTAGCGGAAAAAGATAAGTTTCTGACCAATTTTTACTTAAAGTTTTTACTATTAGAAAACTTCCTCTATAGAAGATACGTAGAAATTCTTTGATTTCTATGCGAAATATATATATTAAATTTGAGTTATAGGCAAAAAGTTATTTTTTCGTTCATATAGAAAATCAGCACATCCATCATAACAACTATAGCATCATTGTCGTCCCTTACTCTCGAAAAACTAATAAACGCAGCGATAAATCAGACGTATTAATTACACCACAATAAATCGTGACCGGACATTCAAACAAAGATCTCAAACCCCCAATACACGCCAACCAATTTTTCCCCACTTAAAGCTCGATCAGCGCAAGTCTGACGACACATCAACTTAAAGAATTACAAAAAAGTCACCTCATCAACTCGCGCCCATTATTAAACGCATAAATAACTCATCTTTTAACCCTCGGGGCGTATTACTTGAAAAGGGCCTTTATACCCCCTTCGCCGTAGTCGCAGTAACGTTTGGATGCGACTACTGCGGGCGAGTTTACAGTCGCCATAAATTTGCCTGTATATAACGCTCCCGGGTTATACGCGGCGACTAAACTCTCGATTCCCGAAATTATAGCGGCCGCAAAGGGTCGCATGATTGCATTTTTCGAATTGCGCGACGCTCGGCTCGGTAAACAGCGATTTGTGGTTCTGGATACGTGATAAAAACGAGATTATGGCTGGGAATAAATTTGGCGGGTCGTTTATACGTGCGTGATGTATATGCACTGAAATCGGTATAATTTTATACCGCGAGTGTATAATATTATAATACAGAGTATCGATTTGAAAAACCTTAATCCGTATCTATGACTCGAACCGGTCGATGAAGCCTAAAAAAAGTCTTACACCTGCATCCCCATATGCTTCTGTCAGCCTTTACATACAAAACTCGAAACCATCAATTTTTCGACGAGCCCCTGCACAGCCGCAAAAAGTGCGTTCGGTCACGTGCGTCGCGTAAGTACGTGCTCCCGACAATGAGCGCCTTCTGCGCCACTTTGACGCTGCACTATATACATATACATATATATGTGCTCCGACTATGAGTAGAATGTGAGACAGACGCTTTGCGGTGGAGTGTATATTATATACACACACGGAGAAGCATATTGCACTTGCGCAAGTCGCACGCGCCTGGTGTCGACTTTCTGCGGATGATGTGGCGTAGTATATACAGATGATGGAATTTTCTGCACATGGTTGGAGTAACGGTTCTCCAGTGTGGTTTATTTCGAGTGAATTTTTAAAATTAAAAATAAAATTTCTTCGGAACGTCTTCATTTCAACGAAACACACAGCTCATACATTCACATCAGGATGAGACACGCGAGCGACAAACCAATTCCGAACAAACGCAGACGACTCGATCCGTACACCTCTCGAGTGCTTGTATGTACGTACACAAGAGCGCGTTATTGCCCGTAATCCCGGAGTGAGCGCACGCGCGCGTAATGCGTATGTTAATGCAGTGGCGCAGCAGAGACGTGGTGCGTGTGCAGCTGTGCTCGAAAAATCGTGTCGTCGCCGAGGTATAGCGTAGGCTGGAAATGGAGTGGAGTGCTGATGGAGAGACGTTTTGCGGCTGCGGTGTCGCGCGAAATTTTAATGGCTCCTGAGCGAGCCGACGGAATTTCGGATTTAGGGGATTCCCCCGTTTGGAGGGAAGTGCTTTTGAGGTTTTGCTGATCTCTGGTATTCAAGATTGATATAGGTTTATTTTATTGTTTTGAGTTTTTAAGAGAAAGTTCCAATCTGATGGGTTATTGTAACAAGAAATTCTGTAATTAAACGTTGTATCAAATTTTGATATTATTATGACAATATTTGATGTTACTATATCACCGCTCTCTATACGAAGCCATCACGTTTCAAAAAGGCCTTATATAAATCTTCATTTTTAAATAAAATTTGATGCTATTATATCCACAACATGTTAACATATCAAAATTTGATAGGATTATATCAAATTTTGATATTATATCAATAATATGATATTTTTTTATGCAATTTCGACGTTAAAATTCAACTGTGTATTACTAGACGTTATATTCAACGTTTAAAATTGCAAAATTTCATCTAAATAACCATATCATTTCATCAAACTAAAGAACCCAACCTAATAAACCCACCGCAACACCAAATCCCACATTCCAAACGCATCCAGCTATCGAAATCATAGGCAGAGAGCAACAAACCCACTGAAGCTCTCTCTCCGCTAGATTATAACAACATCCCGAGCCGTTCCATATATACAAACGTTACGCAGAGCAGCATTATCAGCTCGCACTATACTCTCACCTGCACACATACCCGCCCACGCACACAAATCAAATCCTCGCTAACGCCTACACCCACACATGCACAGACTCCGGCGTTGCTGCAGCATCAATCGTCTATTCGCAAACGCGTTATCCCGCCTCCGGTAAATTCTCTCTGCGCCAACGTGGGTATAGGTATATAAGGACTGTATATGTGCGCGTAATATACTGCCGTCGCGTGCATCCTCGAGTTCATGTACGCACACCTGTGCCACCACTACTGCGGTGGTGGCCTTTACGAGGAGTGGATCTCTTTTTTGGAAGGTGCTTGTATTTCAGAAGAGTGTCTTAATTCTTGGGAATATGATGCATATAGCGTTGATGATTAGTTCTAGGAAGGATTGTTAATTGTAATTTTTAAAATGTGTAGTAAAAGACTTGTTATTATAAATGCAGTTAATGCGATTGGCGCGCGTCATGCTATACACGCAAGTATATTCTAGTCATCGTGTTATAAATATAAGTACTCGAATGTAAATTGCCTGCCCATACAAGCTAGGTCTAGCTGTCGTTAATGCATTTTACATAATGCTTTCATCTTTTTGTTACAGTCTTGCCTGCGATCGATATTATGATTCGTTTTGTAGAATAATACGCTTAGATCTTATTTATAGAGATATATATTAGTATAAATTTGTAAAAATTGATAATATGTGTTAAAAAGTGAAACAACTGATCAAATAGTCAAATTAAAGCGTTACGCTCTGCAACTGTGAAATAGTTTCAATTTTTTCTCTCTCTATTCCCACCTGAATACCTACAAATAATTACACACCTGAACCCATCCGATGAACCCACTCCACTTTGTATCCCATTATTCTAATCATCACATGTGAGGTATACCATCGGAAACGAACGTTCACCTCGCTTCATCAAATTCATTCACCGAATGTGAGCTTCAATTCACTCCGTGTCCCCTTACTCGAACACATGTATACGTCGGCTCAAAAAAATAATCGATTCCACCGAAAACTGAAACATGCACGCGTACAACACACGCGAGCCACAGAAAGAGAGACAGAGACAGAAAAAAAAGAATTGAGTCACCAGGCCGTAAGTCCGACAGACATAACACGGTTTCTATACGTATGTTCTTTTATGAACGAAAGCGCACTCGAATTATCAAGATTCTATGTATTCAATAGAAAATTATTTAAAAATTAAAGTTATTTTGTAATAAAAATAAATAATTACTGGATGACTCTTTCTGAATGAGAGAGAAAAACGTGTTATTTGCAACCAAGCGTATTATAATTTTACGAGGTTTAAGTATGTAAATTACACTTAATTATTTGAATAACATTTTTATATTTTACCAGGTATACAATTCACCGCTGTTCTAAAAAAAATATTATTTTCCATCTCCAGAATACAAAGCTGCATTGCAGTCCACCTCTAAAACACCATTATAAGTAAATCTCCCCAAGAAAACATTGTCCACCAGAAATTCCATCCACCTCATCGATCCCTCAGAAAAAAACCCACCTTCCAAACAACAGAAAACCCCATAGAGGTAGTATAAGTATATAACACGCACAATACAAAGTCCACTCCACTCTCT
Source organism: Cecidostiba fungosa (assembly GCA_900474305.1). NCBI lineage: Eukaryota > Metazoa > Arthropoda > Insecta > Hymenoptera > Pteromalidae > Cecidostiba > Cecidostiba fungosa. Next base: position 10,121 of record UCOJ01002134.1, read on the forward strand.
CTTACATACGTATAGATACATGCACATATATAACATCATCTCCGGTAGATCTGATTCTGCGCATGCGCGCCCCACTGCGCGCGGCTCGATTCAAACCGCTCGCGTGGGTGCGATAGAGACGGAGATATATTCTCTCTCGCGACTTTCAGCCGGGCTGAGCCGCTCCGCCTCAGTATCCTCGCGAGCGTCGCCGCGGCGCCGTCGCGACTTTTTTTTCCTTCAGAGTCTATCTCTCGACTCTTTGCATCATTATACATATACACATACACAAGCCGGTGCGTGAATAATACTGTGAATGAATAATCCCGGTCTTGTCTATTATATCCTGTGCGAATTTAGTGATTTCGTACGACGATTTTGTCATCGTACGATTTTTCGTTTAGGATTTTAATACTGCAGAGTGTGCGCATAAGTTTGAGTTTTGATTTTTTTTTGTTGTTGTACCACATATACACCTATCGGCGAGGGACTGTGTGTACGATTACCCCTGTGTGCTGCCGCTCCATGGCAACGCGGAGGAGCTGCCTTTACGCTGGAATACGACGGTATGAGGGCTCTTTCTCTCTCTATATATCTATCTTTTGACTTTGTTGCTCGCGAGGATGCTGCTGCTGCTCTCTGAGTCACTTTATATATACCTAGGAAATGATTTTTCGAGGAAACGAATTGCTTCCTATGGTTTGTTAACTTGTGTGTTACCGGTGAATAACACACTGTACTCGACAAACGCAAATAAAATTTTCGTAATCGCGACGTCCTACTTATACTTTTTTTTTGTTCGTCTCTGTTAGCCGTGAACTAGACTACTTGCAGTGTTGCACTTTTACGGAGTGAAACCTCATCCCGAGGAATTTCTTCGCTGCTGCAGACAGTATATATTTTGTTATCGTATAAAAACGTTATTTTATATATAGAAAGTATATATCCGTCAAGCTTTATATCTAAAAAACCGGAATATTTGCATGCACTATTTGTGTTGTAAACTTTTTTTTCCTCACGAAGCAATTAAAAGTCGCGAGAGAGAAAAAGTGCAGCCGGTACACATAGACGTCTGTGTGTATATAAGCAAACAAGGAGAGTTTATTTGAGCGTAACAGCAGGTGCCAGGCGCACTGCTGCAGTAGTCTGTTTTTAACTCTTTGATGACTTTTCTCGTGCATTTCGTGCGTAAGTCGATGCACCCGAGAAAGAGAAACTGTAAATTGAAATAATCGGGTATTATATACTTGTCTTCTTTTACGCTGACGACCATTTTTTCTCCGCTTATGTAAGCCGATCGCCGGGAATGAATTTTAATGACGACTCGCATTATTGTCTCTCTCTCGTCGAGGTTAGTGGTGTATTATATATCGTGTAAACATAAGACTTATCGTCGTTGCATATATAGTTCATATGCGTATATATTGACACAACTCTGCATACAGACGAAATATTTCGCATAGCATCGAAAAATTAGCATAACCGCATCCGTCTCATCAATAATATCTCACGATCGAATCCCTATAATAACAGATCAATCCTAGAACTAAACGTATAACACACGTGTGCACGTGATTTGTCACCGACAAAAGCAATTTCGCGCGTCTCACTCGCTTTGTTCGCGTCATCCTTTGCATATATTCTTCGGGAGAGAAAACTTCTCGAGAAAAAGAAAGCGGCTGATTTAAAGTTCGGGAACGCGAGGCCACATAAATCGCTGCAGCAGCACCGAGAAGGGCTGTTTACGGCGATAGATGTAGCACAGCTTATATATATACATTCGAAATTGCCGCTTCAATCGTGCCTTCGACTCTCGGCAGCGTGTGATAAGTGACTAAGAGGTTGTTAGCGTCGATTATTTTAATGATAGAGGCTATACTCCGTCACGAGTAGGAGATTTTTTTTTATTATTGTTGTATTATATAGTACAGAGATGAAATTTGAATTGTGTAATACAGCTTCTATAAAATCCGTAAGTGATATATTTCATTAGGATAAAAGCTGGTGTTTATTATATACGGCTCAAGTCGATTTCACTTTAAATCGAATTGATATTTTTGCTTCGCGCAAATCATTCGTGTAACCATAATTGAATCAAAGCCGCGGCGCAATACAGCATGACCATATGCGTAACGAAAGCGTGAAATATCACTTTTCACGAGTTTGGCCATACGTGACTCTGACAAATCCTACTGCCTCTCGAGTGCATTACAACGAGCCATTAAGAAAATTAAAAAGACAGGCGCGTGAATAAATTTTTGTTATTTTCTTTTTAATTAAAAATATTTCCATGTACGTTATTATCGTGGCTTTATGGTTTTGCGTAATGATTGTTTATTGGACAGAAGAAGAAAGATTCGAAAGCAAGGCTGATCAATAAAATAATCTTCCGTTTGATTACGCATTTTTTATTATCATCGCGTGACCAGCGAGTATTACTACCGTAAAAGCGCGAAAAATTCCATTTGCGAATCCACGAAAGTGTATACTATAAATAAAGTTTCATCCGAATAAGGTTAACGCGGATAAATAATTTTATGGCTTCGATCACATAATCCGTCGCATTGAAAACATACATTTCATTCGAGACGAATAAAAACTATAAAATCCTCGACTCAAACATACATTCGCTCCACATGTGTCGCAGAAAAAAAGGGTTTTAAAAAGAGAGTCTCGCTTTAAAAAATCGTCTTCGACAAGTCCGTGCACGCGCAAATCCCGTTCCAGATCCTCGACCGAAAAAAGCAAAGAAGAAGAGGAGCAGCAGCGCGTTATGTAAAAAAATACATGCCATTGAAATTCATACTCACGCGCGAGTTTAACTGTAAAACTGTTGGAGAGTAACAATTATTTTACGCGTTGTGTAACGATAATTTTCAGCGTTTTCCTCTGCGGATTTTATTTTCGCGAGATTCTGGCTGCAGCGAACTTTCACTGGACTATTTTTAATAGGTGCCACTGGAAATCTGATACACGTGCTGCGTCCAGTAATTATCTTACATGGAATTGCTGAGGTCGCTATAAATATATAGGCTGCTATTGTGAAATTTTATTTGCGGCGTATTAGGGCGGGTACTACGTCGATATTCAGAAAAATACTTTGTGTCGAAATTTATATATATAGCGCTGGCAAAAATACCAGTTGCTTCAAACTTTCAAAATCGCAAACTTTATGCGTTCCAGCCGCGTCCTTTGATCTATAGCGAAGCACAAATTAACTCACTATAGTCGCTGGAAATACATCGAGACATGGCGCTTCTGTAACGAGTTGCACGTATATACAGCGTCAGCAGATTTTCAGCTTCATCATATCGAGAGACGAAAATCGTGACTTGAACATTATATTATACACACGAGCTTAGTAGCGCTAAAAATAGACATACCTGTCTATTGGGTTTATGCACTCATACATATTATACACTCGACATTTCTTATCGAGAGAAACTTTCTCCTTCGAGACAAGGTTCAATCGCTGTAACTATAGCTTGTATCTGTACACTGCAAAAATGCGGCCAACATATAATTTTCTTAATATAATGTGTATCTATATATAATCACGACTCCAATTTAATAGTTGACCTTGAGTCAGTCTCTGTAAAGCTAGACGAAATAAATCTCCCCAAAACACAGCCACAAAGTTTATTTACCCTTTAACTTTCTCTAAAACGACCAAGACGGTTGTATAATACTCCAAAGATAAAAAAAAGTGAGGATCACTCGGCTGTTTATCGGTTTCCCTCTCTCGCCATGTGACGTCACATTTTCAAGCGGTATATGTATATATATCCAGACTGGCATTAGTCAGCGGCTTCCGCGTTTCCGCTGTATAGAGTCTTCTCGATATCGACGACGACGACAAAGCCATCGAAATGTGCGTCGGTATAATCCAATTTAATTAACTGAATTCGTGAGCGAGATTGCAGCCGTACGACTGTGGAGCTGAGATTTTTCTCTGCTGATGCAGGTTCTCTTTTTTCAGATATATTTTAGAGCGATTTATTTTATCGTCGGAGAGTTTGCGGAGAAATTTAATTCCTCGAGGTATAATAGAATCAAAGTGTTATCGGTCTGTTTTTCGATATTCCAGTCGAAAATGGAAAGTCTCGCGTCTCGGGCGGATAAATAAGTTTCCACATCTGTCGACCTTTTGCTTATTATTATTATTTACTATCGCAACAAAGTGCATCATGCGAAAGACACTTGCGCAAATATTTCTGTTACTCATACGTATACACTTTTCGCGACATTCTCTATTGTATCATTTTTAAATTCTGTGTTCGGATTGTGTAACCCACAGTGCACGTGCTGTATATGTAATTAAGACATTCACCTTATTTTTCAAACGAAATAATGGTGTGGGTTACTATACCGTATATCCTACTGTTTATTATTAGTATAATAAAAGGACTGAAAAAAAAGAAGCATCCCGCATTTATCATCATTTTCCCGTAACTGCATTCACGCTTAGAGAATGACGCAGAGCATCAGCGTCGCACATATAAAATGACATTCAATAAAAGCCAGGCCTTTAATAAAAGAAAAGTCCCTCCACGGAAAAAAGCTCTCCGAGAATTTATGACTCAGGAGTAGCGGACCACAGTATTTTCGTCGTCGCGTATATAGTTCTTGATGGAATATTTATCTCCTCGCTCACACCGGCGCGAAAAATCTGGCGGAAGTGTAGCTGCATTCCAGAGAGAGTCTTCTTTTTTTCGGTGAATAGCTTCCGGTCAGTCGTTTTTGCGCTGAGGTGATGTAATCGCGTTTGGTGAATTAATGCGAGGAGAGTGGAGAAGCTTGTATACTATAGAGGCGGGGCGAGGATGATGTAGAACGATTTAACGCTTCCTTTTCGCGGAGTTTGCGGTGTTTTATTTTTCAGAAGATCTCGAGGAGGTAGGATTTGTTTGCTCGTTTTCTGATACACAATTTTCAATACTTAGATTTCCTGCGAGTCTTTTATTTATATACTCATTATAAGGGAGTTAAGGGGGTCTCAAAGTCAATTCAAATTCAGATTTCGCGCCACAAAATAGCAGACGACAAAAGTAACTAATTTGTTTATATAATAACAAACAATAAAAGCAAAATTTTGAAAAAC
>UCOJ01002135.1:0-15300 GCA_900474305.1 Cecidostiba fungosa
GTACGCTCGAAATGAGGAGCTTGCCATTCACTTTAGATGCGTGGAAACGGGTCTTTTTCATGCACGTGTTAAGAAAACTACCTTACCGACGTCCCAAGTACACCACCTACATGATCGACCTGCATATGCGGCAGACTAGAGCAGACTACACACATCGAGAGCGGAGAGGCGCAGAATGCGGTGAAAATGGCGAGTCTCATAAAAGCATTGAGAGTTCCAAATTCAGTAAATAATGTGACAAAGTTACTAACAAATCTATCGTTAAACAAAAATGTAGCTTCACCGACACACACTGTCCTGCAGAGGCTGTAAGTATCAGATTTCTGTCAACACGGAAATTATCTAATATTAAATTCAAAGAGCCAGTGATTGCTGTAAAAGATATGCTGTAATTTGTTTTTTAATTGTTCAAGTACTTGTAAATGATGTTAAAAAAAATTAGTTTGTTTGCGAATCTTTAAGAGAGGACATTTAAACCAGTTGTCAACACTATTTTCATTGATCCAAAATATTGAAATCCACTTTTGTATAGGTTAGCAATAATTGTATGTATATTGTTTGCAGACCAACGTTTCACCGAGTGGCTTCGTTTCACACAACAATAAGGAATCATGATTTGATGGAGTTCTTTGACATTGAGAAAAACTGGAACAAAAATAAAATTCAACATGGGCGCTCATGGAAACCGGATGAACTTCGAATCAAAAGTAACGAAGATTTGCATAAATTATGGTAACACTTTTTTTGAGTAATGTTAATCAATTACTTTTAATACTTAGTATCATGAACATTGAGTATATATTGGATATTGTCAGGTATGTTCTATTGAAAGAACGAAACATGTTGATGACCATGGAGCATGCTTGCAATGAAGCTTACGAACTATTTCCTAGCCCAGAAAGGATTGATAAAGTAGAAGAGAGTATGAAAAATATTGAGACAGTTGTACGAGAAAGAAATGAGGCTTATTATCTATTGGAAACTGGAGAATCTGGTGAACGACCTTCCAAATATGTTTGGAATATACTAGGTACGAACAGTTTGCTATAATATTTAAAATAAGTTTATCGCTATTGTGCTTAAGCATTTACGTTTTTTGTTTGTTTCTTTTTTTTACAGGATTGAAGCAATATTATAAATTACGGCAACATCTTATACCCCAACATCTCAACACCAAATGGAAAAAGAAACATCTATTTGGTTATGGTGGATACGCAGTAAAGAAATTCCAGTTGTTCTATCGTGAGAGATTATGGAATGAAAAACGCAAGGCTAAAAAGTAAAGTTTCTTATTTGACTATTCATATTTTAAATATATTGAACAAATTATTAATGCAAATGATGTATGTTTCATTTCAGTCGTGAGAAGAATCATGTCATAACTTTGCTGAAGAAATTCCCTAATGTTGACATAGATACACTTAAAGAGAAATACCCAAGTGTTGACATGGATAGAATATTCAAATCTAGGAAATTCAAATGCTTAAGAGTAGCTTCACGCTATGAGTAAAGTATTTTTTACAATCACTAAACTAAAATACATGTAAAAAGTATAATATACAACATTTATGGAAAATCGCTTTTATTTTAATATCTTAATTAAAAACGAAATATAAATTGTTTATAAAAAAAACCATTAAATTTTTGTATCATAATCATTACTAAGTTTGATCAAATATAGCATTTTTAAATATATGTTTAAGAAAAAAAATAATATAGTTGACATTTTTTTTTTTTATAAACGAAAATAATGAGTAATTATAATATCTGTAAACAACTGTTTTTAATATAAGAAATATATATATAGATAAAAATACTGTGAAGTAGGAAGAAAAGGAAATAAAATGTGTAATTCACATTAGGTTGACTAGTTCATTCATACAATTTTATTATTGAGTTTCGATTATAATCGATACATCTTTGATAATCGGTTACCACTGGTTAGAATGTGCGCAACGGGTACACAGGCGAAACATCTACAGAAGCACAGACGTGAGAAGTTTTAACGCTTGTGTAGCCGATGTACGATGAAACCCAATACATTATTATGCAAAAATTTATACCATTATACATCCATTGCATCGAGATTTATTACATATAAGTTGAGAATTATTAGCAAAACTATCAAAAATCAAATTATTAAATCGTTAATCTTTGTTAGATAAAACAAATCAAAGTATTCACATGAGTAAACAAAACATATTTATTAGTCAGGGAAAATATTCATTGACGACACAAATTACATTTAAAAATAAATTAAAAATTCATTACTGTTCAAAACTAAAAATAATCTTGCTTCATGATAGTTTTTCTTATAATTCTGAAGATAAATCACGAGTAGCTGATATTAGCGTATCATGGTTCTGAACAGTTCTTCGATGCACTGCCATCGATTACTTACTAAAAACTTCCTATCACAATTCATGGGTTTGCGAGTAATAACGTGGTCTATATATTTCGCTTTAACGTATAGATATATATTCACAATATAATATTTGAGCAAGTCATTACTCGCAATTCGCAGCACAGTAAGGGGACCACGTGGGCAAAATTGAAAAATAAAACTTTAAAAAAATAAGCAATATCATGAATCCATTGCATCAAAGATTCGATTAGAATGTGATGTTTGGAAAGCTGCTACCAAAGCTTATGGTATGAATAAAATACTGTATTTTTTGTTAATAAATAATCTCCAATAATCTTTTATCATCAAAGAAATGAGATGTACTTTGCTTATTGGCAACTGAAGCACCTTTGATATAATACAATTTAATCCTGTGCGAGTCGCGATATCTGTACAATTTGAAATAATCGAGGAAATTAATGTTCTCTTTCCTCACACTCCTGACCTGACACGCCGTACTCATATTATAACTTTTTTTTATGTTATAAGACAATACAAAAAATAGAATTGCAAAGCTAAGGCATTTTTTCTCTTGGTACTAGGAATGTTAATAATCAGTTGCATCTCTATCAAGTACGAAAGTTTACCCTTTCAAGAGTTGCCGCAGACCAAAAAAACTTTATAGTGTCGATATAGATGGATACAAATCATTTCGTTTTTTGAGTGCACCGTTATTACTTCCTAGCCTCCCTCTTGATAAATGCGAGTACATATATATGTTTATATAGACACTTACGCGATAACTAATCATAAATATATATACAGTCTTTTTAGAATTATAAATAAATGACGAAACTTTCGTATACGTATAACAAAACGATTATTGCACTCATATGTTAGAGTTGTAACAATTCCAATTATAACAAAAAATATATATATATCTCTTTGATCAATGAAACTGACTGTCGGAATTCCGGTTTGAATCAGTTTTCATAATAATATAAACTTGAGTGGCTTGAATAATAATTCAGGTAAGCAAAGCGACGATGATACGTGTACTTTTGTTTCTTTTTGGTATATATGTTATAACTTACTTTAAAATTCGGGCCGCTTAACTATTTTTGATGAAGTAGTGATTTAAGAATTACGCAAAACTCGAATCTATTAAGTATACTAAAATACTAGTCTGCTCCTATTGGTAACAAATATCGCCAAGCTTGTTCGAGGTTTTTGTTCGCATCTGAACAGCGACGATGAAGTTTGTCTTCAGGTGGTAGAGTTGACATTGGAAACTCACCCTGTTATACAAATTGATGTTAATGTCGTTTTTTATCCTCTGTTCCTTTATTATTATCTAAAATCGTAATTATGAAACTTACCCCCTTGGTATCTGCCCACAACGTTTCTAAAATTTCTTGAAAAGCGCAAAGCTCTCTGTAATTTGTAAAATATACGACCCAATCTCCACTGCTCTCATGAACTTCTCGACACGCAAACTCCTATTCAAGCGAAATTCGAAATGAATAAAACAATGAATATTTAAAAAAACTTTCTGCGGAATAAAAATATTCAACTTACTAGTATGCACCAAGATTGTTGTGCTAGAGGCACTCGAAAAGCAGAAAGGTCTTCAATGCTTGCACAAGAAAGCGTTTGACCTCTCTGCGTCCCAGGAAATACTTCTTTCATCGTTACTAAATGTTTCGAAGTAACAATCAAGCTGCAGGCTAATGGATCTCTTTTTTCGGAGCAGTCGAAAAGGCCTGAAGCACTTTGAACGAAGCTCTGTAGCCACTCCGATGCTACATATTCATCTGGGGCAGCAAACTGAAAAAGTATGCAAAAATTATATCCACTGATATTTAAAATAAGAATGGCAATATATGAGAGAAATAAGTATTGCTATCCAACCTGGAATGCTTTATTGGGCTTCAGTAGAATTTCGAAGGTATGGGGACGATGAGAATTGGGAATTCGCCGACAGCCCTGACAGAGGCCACCTTTGAGCGGAATGGCACGTTTCGGTAATCTTTGGCTGCTGTCTGTGAACATGTAGACAACTCCACCTTTGAGAACGAAATACCCAGCTTCCCAGGGGCTAGTTGGCGCGTTAGAATGTTGTGTGTGGTAAATGTGAGGCCGGAACATAAGATCGCCTTCCTTGGTTGGACCGCAGGGTGTTGTTGGCGGTGAAATGTGATCGTCCTCCATGTATATAAGGCTATAGTGCTCAATTTTTTCATCCTGTAAAACCACAATTCATGAATATCAGCATAAAAAAAATATCAATGCGTCAAAGTATATTTTGAATCGATTTTTTTCATTTTCGTATTCAAAGAGAAATATAAAATAAAATTACCGGATGAACAGCTGTTTCAGCTAGGATAGAATGCTTGAGACTATGCATGTCATCGTAATTTAATTCCTTGACCGCCGGCAGTCTAGGCTTAGACGGTGATCTTCTCATAGCCATTTCCAAATGAGTTATTAGTTCTGAAGTAGTCTGGCTACTTCCTGTTGAGAATAAGTACTGCATTTCATAATCAGCATTCGATATTAATATTGTTTGTGCATTAGGTCCAATCTGCAATGCGTAAATAAAATATTAAATATTTTTGTGCTCCACTAAAATTCAAATAGAAGCAATTTCTAATCAGCTTACCATGATAACATCGAGTTCATTGTACGGTATAACAAACTGATTGCTGTACGTGTGTTCACCCTTCTGACCCGTCAAATAAAGCGTCTTATCCGTGAGCAACGCCAGCATCGGCTTGCTCTCGCCGTTGGTCATGTACGAGCTTCTCACTTTATAAACCTTATACAACTCCTCCGTCTTGTCTCTATAAACATTTCTTTTGAATACCTCTCTCAGTTTCAAACTAATCTTCTCCCCGCTGAATTCCCTCTTTCCCGCAGCCACGTTCTCCTGAATCTCCTTCTCGAGCGCTTCGTCAAAATCCTTAACCCCCTGTTGATCGATGTTTACCCCTTTAATATACAGCGGACTGGCCCTGGGCTGACTTTTCTTATCCTTCTTTAGTTCGAATTTACGCTCAGTGATGGAGCGCAGAAACCTGCTGAGTAGCGAGGTCTTCGAAGGTGCTTGTCTCAGTGCAGGCACGAGCAATCTGTTGTTTCCTTCGCCCGAGATAATCGAGGTCATGTTGCGCTTTTTCATGGGTGAGGCCAGGTGACGACTGTTGCTGCTGCTAGACGTAGTCGTGTTGGTGGTTGTCCCACTACCACCAGCGCTGTTACGACGATCATCTGTGTAGTCCGAGGTTGTCGTGACGCTTTCGAGATCCGACCAGTCGCTCGAGCTCGCGTACTTTCCCTGCGAGAGAAAAACGTGGAGAGCTATTAGAGCGTTAAAAATGCATTGAGCGATACTGCGGTTGTAAATGCAATGGCTTTTAAATGAATAAATGAGATACTTCGTGAAGCGATTTTTATTTTATTATTCAAGAATAAGAATCAGAATATAAGAATACTAGTTGATGTATTTAGTACAACTGATGAATGTTATTGTTTTTCAATGGTAGTGGAAAATTTGTAATCAAAGTGTCAAAGGAAAACTACGACAACATTGATAACTGTTTAATCTTATTTAGACGCAGCACAGTTGAATGAAGTGAACACATTTGAAAAGCTACATTTTAATTTCGTTCGTATAAGTCAAAGTTCAAGAACATGCCATGGTAGTTATGCCTATCATGTAATTTGAAGTAGACTAAAAATGTCTGAGATTGATTTCTAGTAATATGCATTATATTTGTGTCACTCGATTACATGCGTTGCATAACAGATGTAACTGTGCAAAATGAGAATAGGATTCTGATATATGAACCAACTCTCGTTTGTACATAGTATGATTGTAAAATACTAGAGTTCTACAGAAAAATCACTTACCTGATTTTTTGTGTTGGGTAATCTGGGCATTTCAAGCTTCGTCGGCGGATCTTCGACGATATTCCCGCACTCCTTTTCGACGATATAGGCCTCCTGCGCCTCATTCTCTTCTAGTTCGATTTCGATCTTCGGACGCATCGCTTTCGCCGGATCTTCCTGACCCTCCGGAACTCCACGCTCGGACATTGCCATACAGGCGCACTGAACTGCTTCTGCACAGTCATCGTTTGTTGCTTGATTGTTGGATTTACGCTCGGCATCGCTGTCAAATACGCTAAGTGACGAAGATGAGGAGTAGTAGTCCGAGTAAGCATTTCTCGTGTTCGCGGTCTTCTGAACGTAGGGTGAGTCACCGTGACCACACCAACTATACCTGGTAATCCAGAATTGAGGAATATATAATTATTACACATTTGTAGCTTTATTTGATTGGTATTGGTTATTAGGTAAAATAAGCAACATTACCTTCCCCTCTGAGCATCTTTCTTCGGCACGGAGTTGGGTGGCGCAAAGCTCATCGAAAAGTCAGTGTAATTTTCATCGTCGTCGAGCTTCATCATCTTAAAAATATCTTCGTGAAAACTAACGCGCTTTTTGTTTTCGCCTCGTTTCTTCTTTCGCTGACGCCGCTGTACCAGAGCTTCCGATCCCGACGACGACAGTATGCTCGTGTCCGTCATATTTATCGTATTGAGGATACTGTAAGGCGCCTCCGTATTGTCGCAGTCCGAAATGGTCATGCTCAACTCGAGAAGATTTGTGTCATTGTTTATGACGTACGAGTTGCGAGGATCTAAGGCCTTCTTGAAACTGTAGCTCGTGTCGCTGTAGTATGTCGAGCGTTTGTTGTAGGGTGCTTGAATGCCGTTGTTCTCTGCATCTGTTTTGGTTTGGTCCAGCTTTGATTCATCTAGGCTTTTGCTATAGAAATTGTAATCCTGAAACGATAATTAAGAAAATAACGCTTAGAAAGTAGTTTTAACATTTATGCTATAATGAGATGTAACATAAAATTGGCGTTTTGGGATTATTGAACGATGATAGCATGTATAGTTTTGCAATGGAAATACACTTACCTTTATCGTGTCTAAGCTTGAGCAGTTCAACTCGTTATCGTCGAGTTTGCTGGTAAGATTTTGATTAATAATATCGCTTTTTGTGACTGCAGAATTGTGAAATTTAGTACCAGTAACTGGCGATTGCTTAGGTGTCTTATTATTATCTTCTCCAGAGTCGCTCGATGAAAACGAACGTTCCAAATTTTTATTATCGTTAGCGCAATTATTAATTAACTTATATTTATTGTTACGGTATTTCAAAACGTTCTCGGTAGACCAATCCTCCTGAAACAGAAAAACAATATCCGATTGTTAATTATTCTGCAATTTATAAAATTGATAACTTTGATATCAGCATTAAAAATTTTATTCATCGCTTTTTGAAAACGTAAAAAAATAAGATTTAATTTCATATAAGAGCCATTTTATCAGTGGTAATTAGAAACTTTTTAATTTATCACTTTGTCAGATAGAAGAAGTTCCGATTACCCGATTTACGTAGTTGCGCGCTAAAAAAACATAATTAATATCATCATAAATAAGCAGAAAATTACGAACTATCAATAAAAATGACTTATTATTTCAACTGCTGACTGAGCTGAAGTAAGAAAATGTGTCGAATGTTGAGATATAAGAAGTTATTGCGTCGATATCTTTATAAAAAACACTTGAGTCCGATGAAGTACAAGAAAAATAACGAATTATCGTACTTCTTTATAACTGCTGGCATCTGTCTCGTTGGAGGCGTCCATGTCGCTGTCCAATGCGACACCGCTGTCGCCGGGTGAAGCAAGACTCGAAGAGACGCTTGACGAGCGCAGATGCAAAGTTAAAGCTGTACCTGAAGGTGAGCCGCTCATAGGCCGCTGTGGCATGTAATTGCAGATGTCCAAGTATGTGACATCCTGCAAAGTAAAAAAGAATTCATTCGTTTAGATATATTTTTAATTTCAATCGTACCAAAGATACTCGCAACATAAGTATAAGAGAGCACGAAACAAAAAGAAGTTACCGATAACCCTCCCAATTTAATAAACATTGTTGCGCTTTGTATAAACATCCGGCTGAAAATGATTAGCGGCACATACGATTTTTTTCGTCTTCTCTACGTTGCATCTATATACATCGAGCGGAGAATTATCACCAGTCGTAACAAAAGAAAAAGAACAGCTCCCGGCATCTTTCCGCGTGATATCCGTCCCTACTTTCCCTCCTCGGGGCCTGTTGTCGTGCAGCGAGATTTTCCACGCGCCGATATTGAATACACGCATTTATACACGTACCAGAGCACCGGCGAGAAAAATAAGGTGCTCGTATGCACAGACACTCGGCTCGATAACCTGTTGCCCTCTCATATACTGCATTTATGCATATATATCAAGAGCGAGAAAGCAAAAACAGAGGTTCACTTCGTTAGGCGACGGAAGCTATTTATTACAATAAGCGATAATTGTAACCGGGGGGTGATTGTTGGGAGTGGATATCGCGCGCGAAAATAGGGACCCGCGGTAAAAAGCGCCAGATCCTCCTCCTCCTCTTCTTCTCTCGGCGGCGACGTCCCTGAATTCGACGTGTGCAGAAACAGAGTTTATTTTTGTAGTTTATCTTGCTTTGGCTGCTGCGAACATTATTAATATCCTCGTGTAAGTTGCCATGGTGGAGCTGCTGCGATGCCTCGCCCGGCGATAATTTTAATCTCTCGGTACCGTAAACGTTTGGAGCATACGATGCGATAGTCGCACTTTTTTGAAACGCGAGGCTCATTCAATGGTTCTTACTCCTCCATTGAGATAGATTTTGGTTTTTTAATATTTATATGAGACTGACTGAATGAGTTATTGTGAAATTCATTTGTTGGCCGAACGAGCATCATTTTCCTACGATTTTATCTACCTAAATCTTCCGTAGTTTTTTTAAACAATTTGTTTCCTATCACTTTTGTAAAAATATGTATGACATTCGAAAATGAAACGACTAGCAATGATTAGTGGTCAACCTGTGAGATTTACTCAAATAATGATCTTTATTCAAGAGTATAATGAACTCATTGAACCTTGAGATTTGAACAACAATTTAGTTTTATCAATCCCTTTTAATTTGAGCTTATCATGGATTTCATTTAGTCAATAATATACTGAAGGGGCCAAGTAGTGGAACTTATTTTAAGATAATTCTTATAAAAAGAACGTTATTAATTTCAGATGGGAAAAAAGTTATCAATTCCATAATTGATGAATTGAAATCCTTAATTTCATGTAAGAGTTAGTACTATATTGACAGATAATAAAAATGCTCTTGCTATTAGTTGTATGTCTATTGACCATTTGAATTTATCAGCAGATAGCGCACGATTAATTGTATACAATTTATAACTTTCAGTTATTATGCTAATCATAATGTGCAATAAAATAGAAGCATGACTGTGACGTTATAGATAACGTATTTATATATAGGGTTTTGCAGTCAGCTATACTATAACTCACCAGCTGTAATGTAAATGATACATTTTCCAGTCCAGCCAACAAGTTGATCAGCTGGTTAGTTCTATCTGCATCTCGTACAAGAGCATGTTGGAAGTACTGCTTCTTCAAAGTTTTGATGTCCCTCAGCATACATGCCAAGTAACTTTCAAAGCTACCTTCACTCAATGTGTGATATAGCCAAGCTCGACCTACAATAGTCATAGTTTTTAATTAATTTTTTCATTATCATCTCTTGTACCTTGTACTAATAAATACTTTTTAGAACTCGAATAATTTATTGAATAATATCATACCTTTCCCGATTGATGTTAATACATTCTGCAGTGCATGTATTACAACAACCGTATCTTGATGGCTGAGTTCGCGGGCTGTACCCCAATATCCATGGCGTTCAATGCGTAAACCATGGCGCAGAGCTCGATCTAACCAGTACACAAGCCAGGAGTCGCCATCGAGTACAACAGTGCCATGCAAGCTCTGTGCATATACCTACAATTCAAATGCATAATAATTAATGATAGAATAGAATATAGAAACTCCTGTTGGATATTTGAAAGATTTGAATATACTTTTTTGTGTGGTATATTTATAGATTTTTTTCCTTTACATTTATATAGTCAAAGGTAATGAGAACAACCAACAATATCTAAGTATAGATCTGTGTCAATGCCATTGCGATATATCAATAATTATTGAAACTGAAGCTTTTTTATGTTATATAATTTAAAAATATGGCTTTCACTCATCAAGCTTTAAAATTTAACAAATACTTATTTGAAAAGAGTATAAAAAATTTATATAAAAAACCTCATTACTTGATAATGACTCGTATACATCAAATGCATCAAACAGTAAAAGATTACAGACGGTAAAGGAATATTTGAAAAAATCTATTATAGTGTATATGGAAATTTACCACTGCACCATAATCTTATCATAAGCACATCAAACCCATGTATATCTATTTTAGAAAGAACAATGCACATAATCTACAGACGGAGAACTGTTCATCCCCACTATCAAAACACAGTATATACAATATTGATTCGCGTAAACAAAAGATTCCGTTTCTAGAAGCCGCAGGCACTCGTATAAGTATGTATATCCTATAGTCGCGCTTTTAAACCAGACACAAAAGAGAGCAAAAAAGAGCATAGAGATGCGAGCAGCAGCTGAACTTCTACAGCTGATGAATACACGACGCGGAAACGCTGCAAAATAGCGGAGCGATGAAGTCACTTGAAAAAGATTTTTATATATAGATACAGGTATATAGGTATTATAATTAGCATAGGTTGGGCGTAAAAGAAGTTTAATATTTTGAAGAAAATACAGACTGTCACTTCGCTCTCTCGCTCCTATTATAAAGTTCGTGCGCACGATGAGTCACTTGCTGTTGCACTTATACATATAAAACTGTGCAGAGATTAAAGTCACGTAGTCACGTTCTTCCAAAGCAACGGCCGAATCTTTTATTTATGAAGTGAAATATAGACATATAGCAAAATCGACGCGTGTGGAGATAGTAAAGAAGAGCGCAAGTAACTACACTTTTGAGGTTAAAAACTCGCGTAAACAAGACAAATTATCGCTGTATAATCACATACTCAAACTCACACGAGGGACTTCTGTTGCACTAATATCTGATATCGTTTTGAAGTCCCTCAACCGACGACGACAGGTGATTTCCTAAGGCTTTTGATGTGTGTGGTGCCTCCTTTGGTCTATATATGCAAGTATAAAGGGGCGAATGTTTTAAACTCCCTCGAGAGGAAACCTTTCGTGGCCGTTGATTTGAGGAGCCTCCGAAAAGACGAACGGACAGCCTTGACGTCTCATTAAACAAACAATAATCCCGAGAGAGTAAGAGTGAGAGGGAGAGTGGAGGTGGACAATAATAATAGATGAAGTCGACGAGGTGACTTTTTTCCTACTGTTTTGCTTGGACGGTTGGCCCCTGGGTTAACGGCGCTCGCGTCGCTCTCACTTTTACATGCAATTCTCTCTCGTCTGTCTACTGCTTTACTTTACGTTTTATGCTCCTTTCACACTGACATACTCGCGCCGTGGCGGATTCGTTATTGACATGCTGGGCATATGCATATAATGTAGTATACATATAAGTAGGTGTAATCTGAAGACGCACATTTATCGAAAAATTGTTGAAACTGAACAACATTCATGAGTGAGTCTAAGTCGGTAAATGTATTATACGGTTTTACTAAACAAAGACATTATTATATATAAATTAAAAATTTGATACACATTTTTTAAGCTATTTAAATAACTATTTTTGTTTATTTTAAAGTACCGAGGGTGTTATTTTTTATCTTAGATATAGCTTTATTCAATATATAAGAAAAGTGTGCTGCTTAAATTAACTCGCAACTATTTTGGAGCAAAAACAATATACACCGCAAGAATATATGTCCGAAAGAATGTAGGTATAAGAAATCGAAAGTTATTTTACGAACTCAAGATATTGCACAGTTACAGTGTCTGAAAGAAGCTTTTATTCAGCATGCTATAAATGTTCATTTTTCGGGCTTAACAAACTGATTACTCTATAATAATTCCGTATGTTTTGGCATATATGTGAGAATGTCGCAACTATTAACGACCAGGTCACAAGGATCCGCAGTCATTCGTGCAATCAAAGTAGTCTCTCTCGAATCGATATAATACACAAATCCAAAGTGCAAAGCAGGTACCTACGTCGCGCACTGGCACAGGGCACACACAATGAGAAAAACAAGGTTGCAGACGCAGCCTTAACACCACACATACACACACACACACAGTGTTCCGCAACGCGAAAATCAATTCCATCAGACACCTACGACACTCTCTTTCTCTTCGCCATGCACAACAAAGCTATACAATTTGCGCATCAAAAACTGCATCACATACACACAACAACGACGACGACTATTAAGTATATACACATCATCATGCACTTACCAATTTGACAGCTTTGGTGAGCTCCTGAAGAATCCGTCCCTTGGAGAGGACCTTGTCGGTGCATAGCTCCATATCGGCGTCCTGGCCAGGCATGTTGCTGCCTCCACTGCAGCTACTGCTGTCGCTACTGTTATTATTATTATTCAAAGCCACATTTTCGCTTTCGGTTTGCCAGATAAATTTCGAGCTGATGCCGCGACCGTTGTAATACTCGACGACACCGACCTGCTCGACAACACCGAGTACGTCCGGCGGCTGCTGCGACGGCGCATACTGCGCTACAACCTCCTCCTCGCACATCAGCCGCATTGATCGGCGCTGCTGGAGAAGTGTGCTTTAGGTGTATATATATATATATAGGTATATAGAGGACGACACGAAGCTTTTCTCTATAACTCAGCGCGACTTTTAAGCGAGCGCGGGAAATTCGAATTTTTCGAATGTGTGTATAACAGCTGTCGTGTGTGATATGAAGTTTCTAATAGTACAACTTGGTAGTCGTCATTGTCGTCGCGATTATTTGCAGCAGTTAAAATGAAACAAACTTTTACGCGAGTGTATTGTAAAGACACTTCGGAAGGAGTAGACTTATAAGTGATTAACTTGAGAATACGATGTGTAACTTTGAAACCGGAAATTGAAGTCTCAACGCGACAATAGCAGAGATGAGTCGATGTGAACTCCCCGAAGAATCCAAGAGAACTCGCCGGAGCTGGATCACTGATGATACCGAGAGGCGGCAGTTTTTCTGCCGGTTCGATATCGCGTTCGGATAAAACGACTCCCGGTTGTTTGCGAAACGCGCGCGCTGTGAAGAGATCGGGTGGGGGAGAATCAATATGCTGATTCCGCTGCAGCAGCCGATCTTCTGACGGAGGAGAGGTCAAACGCTATGCACTGATTTGTCGAACACGCCTGCGACGAGTGGAGGCTTGAGCGATCTTTTTTTGTTTGTTTTTTTCGAAGTTGACTGCTGTATACTGTAATGTATCATGATCTGCGTGGAGGCAGAGCTTTATTGGCGGAAAGATTCCGAGATCGTTATGGCACGAAAAATGATCGGTATTGTTATTTTAGAGAAAGGATATATTTAATTTGGTTTTGCTAGCATTTTTTTAAAGACATTTATTATTATGTATATCGGTATATGGATATATTTTTAAACTTTAGCGATAATCGCGAGAAGCGTTGACGACCTGCATCGTCGGTCAGAAAAACATAGTCTCGTCGGACCGGCTTTTTTTTCCCGCGCCGCGGATAGCGAAATCAATTGCAAGAACATTCGAGAGGCGAGGAATTATTTAATTTTGTGCGCTGAAATATTAGTTAGGCTGAAATTGAGTTTTTTTTTACTACAATTTTATCTTTTGAATATAAAACCGGATTGGGATATTTAACGGTATATTATATTTGGGCTCTGAAAATACATCTGCTGACATTTGTGTATAGCTATTCTTAATCTACAGAAGAAGAAGTGCTATAAAAGGAAAATATATAAGAGTTATTGCTATCTTAAGTAGGGGGAATGAGGCATAATTGGACAGGGATAAAATTGGACACTTTGAATATCTTGAAATAAAATCCTAGTAAAATTCCGTAAAAAGTGTATGCTTGTCTTCTATAATACGAAATGGATTCGTATAACCAATATTTATATGGCTGCAAGGCTATGCCCATGTAATTTTAGGCAGTTGCCACAGGTGGTATGATTTTTATAAAATTCCTTCTTTTGAATTTTAGAACTTTGCTCAATTTACAATAGTAATTATATAATTTTTGATACCCGTACATCATATTTAAGAAAAATAAATTCAATGACGAACATTTTGAAAGTAAGTTGACCTCATACAAGTTTAGTTACAGTAAATTTATAGAAAAAATTCATTTGGGGCTTAACCTCACACACATATAGCTCTCATTTTATCGACATTATTTTTGTATATACTTTAGCCTGGTAAACATATTTCTATGTAAAAAAAACATTATCATTGTTACTTTTTTTAATCTCAAAATTGAATTGAATCAGATACACACGTCAAGAAATACAAAAAATCGTCTTGTTGTCAGGCTGTCATTTAAAATATACGTACAATGTTGCACAAGAATTGCACAAAATTATTTATTTTTAGTGTACACAATAAGATGGAATATGCATGTCTAAATATGTATCCATCAAGCCCATGTGAAAAATCAACAAAGTGAAATTGTGGAGTTGTGCTTCACTCTCCCCTAATGCATATACAAATTAAATTCAAGCTCATTTTCCAGCATCGCTTGATGACGTTAATTTTGCGTATCTTTTTTTGCTGCTCTATTGGTTTTTTAACTTTTATTTTCTAATCACGTACATATCCACATTATTATAGCTAAATGAATTCTTTTTATTATTATTTCTATAATTGTCAATCGCTTTTTGTACCGGTAGGATTATTTTCTTTTTTGAAAAATATAACCAACATATTGTCGGTCCCTACGAAGACTAGTGTGGTTCAAATTCCCTATGAAGACTAGTGTGGTTCAGATTTCCTACGAAGAGTAGTGC
>UCOJ01002136.1:0-15305 GCA_900474305.1 Cecidostiba fungosa
CTTCGTACGTTTAGTTTAAGGTTATTTAAGTAGTCCCATTCTCCCATGATTTATTTTCTATCAGTAGATCTGTATCCGGCTCCCTTTTTCGGAAGGCAGTGACCGCGCTCACGGTAGCCAAAAGGGATTTACTCATTTTTCCATATTTGAATTGATTAACAATAATAAAATACAACAAAGGAACGAATTCTAATTTGTTTAATTCAATTACATGATTGGTGTGTTGCGTTAGTTGAGAAAATAGTTCGATAATAATAAGTTGGACGTAATAATATCAATATGGAGAGAGTGTCAATTGCAGCAGAAGCATTGAATTTTTTTATCATATTTGATTGACTGTATTGATACTATATTAATAAAGTGAACAGCTTTTTATCTAACTTTTTATCAGACAAGGATATGTATACAAATAAAAGTGTGTACACGTTTATCATCAAGATCTTCCATATCACTTTTCCTGGATTATAGATTTAGCTTAAACTTAAATTAATGACTTTTTCGCTAAAAAGTAATATTATAAGTTCTTCTTGAGAGTTTTCTTTTGTGTTCTTTCAAATTACATATATCAATGTTTTTTTTTCATACAGTGTATATACTATACAAATATGTTAGCTGTAAAGTAGTTTATGTTTTATGATTTCTGTGTAAGTTTCTAAAATTACACATAACTGAATAAACTACAACAATTTAATGCCGTGTCATAACTATATTCTTTCGTTTTGACAAACGCATAGAACATGCAGTCGAATTCAACAGACTGAATGTAGCTCTTTTACAGAAAAAAAAAACAATTTTGGGACAAGATTGGAAATGTAAACAAAAAAAAAAACATGAGCATCGCGCTTGAACATAACCAGCGCAAGCGCGCATATACGCGTAGTGACACGTAAATTTTAAAATTGGTTTAAAATTGGTTTGTATTATTATACTGAATCTTGAAGTTTGTCGTTTATTTAATTTATAATCTGTTACTTCGATGATTTCAGTTGCATCATATTTGAAAAAAGCATCAAACGTTGTGAACGTTTTTCCTAGAAAATAAGGTTAGAAAAAATTCAATCTTCGCATTATAACGTTTATCTATAAATTTTTGTAGATTAACTTCTCCTTTAAGTAAAAAAAAACGGATTTCTATTCATGAAAACTAGAAATACCATTTTAAAGGTTGGTGCACACAAATCTATAGGCATAAACTATCGCAGTTTATACGTAAGTGCAATAACACTTACGATACGGCCCATTAAACGATCGTGTAAAAAGGGAAATCACTGTATGACTAAGTCACTGAACTTATAAAAGCTGCAAGACTTCTGGCTAACGTTCATTGTAGGTACACTTCGGCTTTAGTGTAGGATACACCAAGTTTTAGCTTCGTATGAAGATTCGTTGTATATAAATTTATACTTAAACAAAGTTTCGGAACATTATCCCGTAAAGAAAATATAGTAGTTACTCAAGATGATAATTGAAAGCTTTTGTTGTGTCGTTTGTCTACTAATTGTCTGCAGTTTTTACTATTTCCTGATTTGGAACTTCGACTTTTGGAAGAAGCGCAACGTCAGAGGTCCCAAGCCCGTACCATTTTTCGGCAACTACAAGGACAACATTCTCGGTAAGATTCACTCGACAGAGCTTACCAAGAAGTTTTACGACGAGTTCGCTGACGAGCGAATGGTCGGTATCTACGTTCACGGTTCACCAGTTCTCATACTGCGCGACCTAGATTTGATCCGAGACGTCCTTATCAAGGATTTCGCGGCGTTCTCAGATCGGGGTATTCGCGTTCACGATCGGGTTGAGCCGCTGTCCCAGCATTTTTTCAATTTGCCAGAGGCTACCTGGCGACCGCTCCGCACAAGACTCACGCCCGCATTTGGTTGCTCCAGAATCAAGGACATGTACGAATCAATGCTGGAAGTCGCCGAGCGCTTTGTCGCTTTTCTCGAGAAGGAGGTTAAGCGCGAGGAATCTCTTGAATGTTGCGCACTCGTAGCCAAATTTACGACGGAGGTTATTGGGGAGTATGGTTTTGGACTGAAAATGAATGAGTTCGAAGATAATGTTAGTGAATTTAGAGAAGTTAGCAAAACGAGGATAAAGTCGAATTTGTGGAATTTCATGAGGAGGAATTTGAGGCAGTTCTGGCCGAGTATTTACAAGTACTGTAGTATATTTTGCAATTACAAACTGTGGCGTTATTACGTTGACATGATAAATCTAGTCAATTTGACTAGGCATAACTTGGAAATGAAAAAGAAGGACTATGTAGGAATCTTACTAGATCTTAAGAATAATCCGGAAAAAATACAAAACTTGGGTAAGATATATTCCCGCGTACAGTATATTTGAATATGTAGCAGATTATAAACGTAAAAATTTTATTTTATGTATTTACTTATCTATCATTGCGATAATTAATTTTATTACAGAACTTAGTGATAGTATTTTAGCAGCACAGTCATATGTATTCTTTACTGCTGGATCCGATACAACTGCAATGATTATAAGTAATCTGTTTTACGAACTCGCTGTGAATGAATTTATTCAGGATAAACTAAGAGAGGAAATTCAAGATCAAAAATTGTCTTATCATGGCTTGAAAAACATGGAGTATCTCGATAAAGTATGGAAAGGTGAGTCGTACATAAATAAATATATATACACACAATAGTATAACAATTCACTTTGAGAATAAATTCACAAGTACATACACTTTAAAATACTATAAAATAAAAATGATTTGAAATCGTATGTACAACTATTTCGAATAATTAATCAAATCTTACATTATTTCACCTTGACAACAACATTCGAGAATCTCGTTTGAATGAGTCATGTTATCGTCGTGTTGTAAAAAAGCAGTTAAAATACAATATAAAAGAACACAGCATGATATTGCATCAGTATTTTGTTTTTTGACGATTACAAGCCTATTCTCTAGTTGCTTCGCAGTTTAAGGGACCTCTGGCAACATTATATTATGTTGAATTTATATACATAGTAAACGAGAAAAAGGATGGTGTCTTTAAGCTATTGTTTTTTCGAACAAAAACGTTTTTGAGAATGAAAAAGATACGAAGCGAACTAACCTTTATGTTTACGAAATTTCGGCATTTGCATGGGCTGATATATCTATAGCAGTCACAACTTCAACTGTTTTCCTTCAGCTTAGGCAAGAAAATTTTCGAAATTTTTAGATTTTCTAAAAAATAACAAGACGCAGAAACGACTTGAGCCCGCTTCTCAGCCAAGTACGTAAAATAACGAATCGCCTTGTATTTTTACAGTCCCAAAAACGCGTTTATACTGGAAAAACAATAGAGCAAAGACACTCTTGTTTTCTTCATATGCCAAAATATAATCTTGGCATATACAGGCCCCTCAACTCGTACTAAATCCATTCTTTACCGCACAATTTCACGAATTAGCTTAAATTATTAGTATTATAAAGAATTTCATATAAAAATTTGTATATGTAATATACATATTAATTCAAATAATCTTTTTTTGTTACCTTTCATAGAAACGCTTAGAAAATACCCCTTAAGAAACATTCAGAGAGCGTCCAATCAGATTTATACATTTTCTGGGACGAACATAACGATTCCAGCTAATACTCAAATCATAATACCAAATTACGCCATACATTACGATAGTCAATACTATCACGAACCCGAAGTTTTTGATCCTGAAAGATTTGATAGCCGTGATAATTTTAGTCATCCAATGGTTTACTTACCATTTGGAAACGGACCACGTTATTGCATAGGTAAATTAATTTCGCTAATATTGATTCTAATTGCAAATGAAATTTCAATTGTAATATGTTTAGGTTCGCAGTTTGCAGTTTATATTTCAAAAATTGTAATTGCTAAGGTGTTGGAAAAATTCAAAGTGGAACTATCAAGTGACTCACTCACTCGGAAAGAAAACGACCCCAGGCAAGTTTTGCTATCGCCTAAGGGGGGAATACGTTTGAAATTTAAAAAATTTTAATTTATTGCGGGGATGTGGATATTATATATTATGTAATGGTTCTACTATTTTATAATAAGGTATAAAAAATAATTATTGACTCGAATTAGGTTATTGAATACAATCGACGTAGAAAGTTAGCAGGTAAACATTGTATATAGTAGATTTTGTACAGAGTTAGAAATCAGAGCCTTCATTTTTGCTGTTATTATTTTTAGTTCTAATTTCATTAATTTGAATGCTTAATTCTAGTTTAATTGCGTTATTGGTAGAATAATCTTTGAAAAATGTATATCGATTGTATGAAAATATCATTACGTGCGATCTAAGACATGTACATTTCATTGTTATATTGTAATATTTAATTTATCGTGTTGCTATATAAGAATTTATAGAATTTAATTTTTGCTGTTATTATTTTTTAGTTACAATTTCATTAATTTGAATTCTATTAGTTTAATTGCGTTATTAGTAGAATAATCTTTGAAAAATGTATTATCGATTGCATGAAAATATCATTACATGCAATGTAAGACTGCGTTTCATTGTTATATTGTAATATTTAATTTATCGTGTCTTTATAAGAGTTTATAGAATTTATTTAAACTATTAGACAACTAGCTACTCGAATATCCACAAGAGACTATGACTATATTTATACTAATATATCGATTATTGATACGAACTAAAAAAATTTAATTAAAAAAATCGATTTTTATAATCAACAAGTTTGAAACTGTGTACGTCTATATAATATAAGTATGATTTAAAAATCATATCAAAATCAATTTATACGAAATTGCGTTATATTGTTGCATATTGGTAAATTTCTTAGAAATTTTTTTTATTTTCTTAAAATAAAGCTTCAAAAACTAGAAGTGTATTGTTTTTATCCCTTTGGGGGTTCTTCCTTATAATAAATGGGCAGCTGTTCTTGAGCTATCTTTTCCAACCAAAAAATTCAAGATATTTCAAATCAATGTTGGTCAATCTTAATTTTTATCTTACGTAGGATCAACAAGAATTCTACTCGTAACTAAAATAAGAAGTATAAATACTACAGGACCTGCTTTAGTGTCACACTGCGTAAACAATTTAGATAAAAAAAACACACTGCATGTTATTGATAAAACATAATATGCGGAAATATAAGAGAAACATTAACATAAACTACCAGTTTTAAACTAATGCAAAGTGGTTCTAAACACGGCTATAGATAGAAATTTATTTATTGAATTCTGCAAAAAATATTTTGTCATCGTGTTCAAATACTTAGAAAAAAATTAAGTGCTACACCTCTAGGACAACTCAAGGTGTCCAGGTGGTCTGGAAACCTGGAAGTCATAGAAGGTGAAAAGTTATGGAATTTTTTTAGCCCGGGATCCGGGAAAAGTCATGGAAGTGTTAGGGAATTTTTTCGAAAGACAGGGAAAAATTTTATAAAATATCTAATATCTGTAAACACTTTCTCATACTGGTAATACATATCGTCCCTTATAAGACTAGCATATTCCAATAAATACTTATTTCAAGATGTCTTTTTTAAAGCATCAGAGTAAAATAAATTTATTCAGACCCGAGATAAACTCGAGGTAGGTATTACATGGATAGAGTCACAAGTAATTCAAAAACTAAGTAACCTAAGAGCAGCAAGTCGCAGGGCAGCGAGCTTTCCTTCGCAAAAATCAGCCCGTTATATTAACATTACAGAAAAGCGAGAGTCGGAAAGTTTAAAATATAAAATCCAATTACCCAAGCACGGCTATTATTAAAGTCAATGGAAACCAAGCTTTCTTTTTCGAGAATCGGCCCGTCCTTATAGCGCAGGAAGGCGAGATTTAGCTGCTGCGTAAATTGGACTAAAGTGAAAAAGTCTTCGACTCTCGACATGTCTTGTTTTGAACACCGGACAATTTTACTGCTTCTAGGTTATCGGCTTTTAGGTACTCACCTCTATGGAGTCTGGAAGAGATTCTATATAAAAACCTATGGGCAAAAAAAGAGAATGGCTCGAAAAGACTTCATATAAACACTCATTTACACATGGCCGAAAGCTTTATGTGTGTGCAACATACCTACATAATTTTTTAATTAATTTGATTAAACTCATTTTAAGTTTAAAACTCCTTGTTTCTGGTCTTCCTTCGCTGCTGTAAGGAGCTGCCGACTCAAGCCATATATACACCCCTACTTGTTTCGCTTTAGGTACTGGGTTTTTGCATTTTAAGAGCCGAGGCGATCGCGACAGAAAGCTCTCGCTTTCATGACCGGCTATGCTTAATTTACTATTTTTTTTATTATTATTTGGGTTTTAAGCTTCAAACTCATAGACTCTAACCTTCTAAGAATGAGCTTTTATTTGCAATGAAAAGGTCGAATTTTGATTTTAAGCTTCAAACTCGTTTGATTTGGATACATAATAATGCATATGAGTGTAAATGTTACAAAATCAACAAAATAATTAAGATGACGATATATGAATTTTTTTTAGAACCCCGAAAAGTGAAAGGCGTTGTTTACTTGATCGTTTGCTCTTCTACGTTTCCTCAGTTGGGCACAGGCATTTCGCGCAGTAAGTTGTTATAACGTTTCTGTAAAAGTGAGTTCAAATCAATGTGTTTTAAAATTTGTAAATAGTTCAATTATTCTGTAATTTAAATAATATTGAAGTATTGATACTTCGTAAAATGTATATAGTGTAAAAACTATATTTATTAAACGGGGATTTTTAGGAAGCAAAGAACAATATTGTTTAAAGTTTTTGTGAGTTGTATAAAAATCTATATTTTATTATTTCGTACATTTTAGATCATAACTTTGAAAAATGAATGACTTTTGCTATTAATTTATTGGCAAGATTAGTTTAATAGTTTTTTGTGAACGTTCAGAATGAAGATCGGAAAAAATTCAATAGCAAATTTTTTTTCTGAATTGTATGAAGTTTAATTAATTTGTAACTGATTAGTTTCAAAAGAATTAATAATAATTAAGTTTTAATCATCGATTTTCCTGCTTTATTTGTAAGTAAGTTTATTTTTATTTTAATATTCAATATATTTCTAGCAACGCAATGGAAGTCGGAGCATTTGAGATCCTATTAGGGCTCGGAGCACTATTATTTATTTTACACTATTATCTGACCTACAATTTTGATTTCTGGAAAAAACAAAATGTTCTTGGACCTAAACCTATACCATTTTTCGGCAACTTAAAGGAGGTTTTATTTGGTGAAATCCATGTCGGTTTACTTATGAAGAGGTATTATGATGAGTATAAATCAGAACCAATAATTGGAATTTATGGGAATAAATTACCGTCGTTAATTATAAAAGATCCGGATCTTATTAAAGATGTACTGATAAAGGACTTCAATACATTTCCTGATCGTGGATTCTACGTAAATGCTAAAGCAGATCCTGTAAATCAAAATCTTGCTAATCTTGAACATGATAGGTGGCGTCCACTCAGAATCAAACTTACTCCGGTCTTTACGTCTGGTAAACTCAAAGAAATGTTCTATTTGCTTGTTGAATGTGCTAATAGTTTCGAAAAATATGTGGAGACATTAACTGAAAAAGAGGAAGCAGTGGAAGTTCGTGAACTGACATCTAAATTTACGATACAGGCTATTGGTGTTTGCGTTTTTGGATTAGACACAAAGGCACAGACTGAAGATAGCGAATTTAGAAAATTTGGTCGAGCTCTATTTATTCCAACTGCTGTAAATGTGGGCAGGATTTTATTACAAGAATTAGCACCGAGGGTTTATGAAATGTTAGGACCTTTCAAAACTAGCGAACCCGTTAAATTTTTCGCTAAATCAACAAAAGAGATAATTGCTTTTCGGAGAAAGAATAAAATCAGAAGAAATGATTTTGTTGATTTACTAATGGATTTGCAGGATGAACCTGATAGAATAAGCAATATAGGTAATTATTCGCTAAGGTTTATAACAAATTTATTATGATTTTTCAGTGTATCCGTTTATTACTCTGAGCAATATTGATTTCGTATATACTATTTTTTAAGTATAATTATTTAATTTGTAGAATTCAATGATGAGTTTCTTGCTGGACAATGTTTGGCATTTTTTGCTGCGGGTTTTGAAACTTCGTCCACAACAGTGAGTAATGCTCTTTATGAGATGGCATTTGATCAAAATATTCAAGATAAACTTCGAAATGAAATTAGAGAAGAAATCAAAAAGGATAATGGAAAGTTAACATATGATAGTATTATAAGAATGAAGTATCTAGACAAAGTATACAAAGGTAAAAATTACGCTGTAAAAATTAATGTCGTTAATTGATAACAGTCTCTTCAAATTTGTTTTAAAATAAATTAAAATTATTAAATGTTTCATAGAGACGTTAAGAAAATATCCACCTGGAAGTATTTTGCAAAGAAGATCAAATGCACCGTATACTTTTAACGGTACAAAGGTGACTATACCAGCAAATACAACCCTCGTAATACCTGTTTGGGCTATTCATCGTGATCCTGATCTTTATCCGAATCCCGACATATTTGAACCTAAAAGGTTTAACAAAGATAATGAAAGTTCTAGACATCCAATGAACTATTTACCCTTTGGCGATGGCCCTCATAATTGCATTGGTAAATATATAATTTTAGTCGTATTGAGAATTTGAATATCCACGATAAACGATTTTTTTTTCAGCTAAACGATATTCAAACTACCAAACAAAAGTGGGAATTATTGCCATAATTAATAAATTTAAAGTTAATACCTGCGATAAAACATGCATACCGTATCGCGTTGAACCTCGCGCAGTTTTTACAGCTCCAATAGGAGGGATCTATTTAAAAATATCGAAAGTCTTGTAATTAGTTATGTATATTAATATCTATCGTTCATATTGTTTGTATAATAATAAATTATGGATAAGTGGAGACAGAGGAGCGAATAATAAAAGTGGATCTTTGGTATAAATGTCATTTTTTCAAATGTAATACATAAATATATGCTATTAAACTTAAGTCAGCATGCTGCTTGGAACTACACGTCAGACTAACTCACAGTCACTCGCGTAGCTATTTACCGACGTTGCCAGTATACCACAAATACGTCACTTCATACATATATGCACCGTCACGCTCTTAGTAACTGTAGCTCTAGATAAACGTAGTGGTGAGACGATAATATTTGAACATCTTAACGCATAACCTAAACAAAAAAATTATTCATAAAAATTAAGTTATAACAACTTTGTTTCTTTATATAATTTTATAATAACCAGTAATTGACTTACAGTTATCTTTGGTAATGTTAATTTACTATATAAAGCTTAATATATTAAAGTTATAATCTCTTTAATTAAAGAACATAATTAAATTAATTAATCAATTAATTAATTTCTTTAATTGCAGGGAAAAATGTATATATATATTCAAATCTCGTTACAACTGATACTTCCGAGCCTGCAACTAATTAAAGAGTCAGCATGGCTCGTTAATCAATTTCAGGCTACGTCATTGTATAAACCTATCTGAACCTGAGGTGAGAAGGAATAGACGGAACATAAAACGTGTAAGAGTATACGTCTGATTGCCAGTAATAATCAAACCTTGACTGCATCAAGTTGTGCTCGTGTTCTTCCGAGCGGACAAATGGTATCACTCTATCTTACCGAGTAGAGTTAATTTAATAATAGAGGCTACTATAATAACATTAAACTATATAAGTGACAATTTTCAGACTTAAGTTATTTTGAAATGTAAGTACAAAATATTATTCATAATTTTATATAGTACATAATTAGGACAAACGAAAATTAGTACATAATGTATACATAGGCGCCGGATATGACAGGCGCACGTAACGGGGGATTCTTTGAAACAATATTAATTAGAAGGACTATTTGAAATACAAACAAAGAAAAAAAAAGCCGAAACATCAATGTGCTACTGGTATATATTATATTAATATTTATTTCATAGAAAATTATTTGTCGCATTTTCTTTAGATGATATATATATATATATATATATATATAAAACAGGTTTCACACGTAAATATAATTTACATTTTTTTTGTTTTTCTTCTATATATGTGCACACATAAATATATAGTCTTTTTGTTCTTTTACACTGTCTCAATGCTTTCGCCTTCAACATAACTATTAGTAGTGGTGTCGTCCTCGATGTAGTCGTATACATATTTAAAATAAATAAAAATACCGGATGATATGCATACGGCTACAAGTACAATGGCTATAATTACTGAATAGGAAATTAGCGCAGTTTGATATATGGATTGTAAGTATTTTTCTTTCGCAATTTCGCGAGCTTCTCTTTCTATTTCCCAGAAATATTGATTTCCTTCTTCTTCACTTAGGGTTTCGAATATCTGCCTCATTATTGGTTCCTCGAAGATTTGTGTGAGTTTGCGTATTTCTAGAATTTTCTTTGGTACTATTAGCTGATGGTTTGGATCAGTTTCAACGTGTGATCCTTGTATATCCATACCTTTATACTCGACGTTGCATACATTTCTGATTTTTAATAAACCTGTCCCTCCCAGGGTGATTTCTCCTTGATTGTCGTTGCATTGGAATTTTAGCACGTTTGGTTTACTAAATACATATAAGACATTACCGGTTGATCTGATCAAGTTCATGTAATCCTGATGTTCCTTTTTATACACTATTCTGCATGTTTTGTAGTCCGTTTTCTCTGGATTTATTAATAACGAACTCTTGCAGCTGGCTTGATTGTTGAAAATAAACCATTGTGCTGGGCAGATAATTAATTTACGGCCATGTTTGCATTCCTGAAATACTTCGTAGCTTGCGTGGTAATATGAATTTCCGTTCATCAAGATGTAACGGCTTTGTGGCTCTATGTAAGCGCTGTGAATTGCGTCGCCAATGATTTGTGGAATCAGCATTGATTTCACTTCATATAACTGTACTCTTTTTTCGTTTACGCAAAGGATATGAATTTCAAAGTATACCTGATCTTTGTCCGTTCTATGGCTGGCTTCGATCAATTGATTCAATTCTGCTGCATTGGTTATGTTCATGACGGGGAATTTGCACGTGCGGTAGTATATGACAAAACTTCTTTCTATATAGCGAAGTACTTCAGCATCGATTATTCCTGCCCACAGTTTGTTCTCTTTTATACTTAGTAAGCTTATTTTGATAGCTTTGAAGTTTTCCAGATGTTCGTCCAATTGCTCCTGCATTTGCATAATTGTTGTGAATAGATGTGTAGTATATTGATCTTTTATCATATTAGACGAATTGCTTCGAATTACAGGTAGATCGTATACATTGTAGTACATCTCCTCCTTGGCATTTATCAGTTTTTCCATTTTTCTACTAAGAGCACTTTCCACAAATATGCTGCCTCCTTTTTCGAAGGTTTGCGACTTAGAGAAGTCATATGCATCTTTCTTTAAGCGATTTTGTATGAGTTTTCCCTCAGTCATTGTATTTGGCATTTCTTTCAGTGCTTTTACGGCGAGTATAGCTTCTTTAAGTTCTGGAATTTCTCATACAAAACTTCGAAGTGGGGTCCGAAAGTCGAGAAGTTTTCGGGTACACTATGTCCGGACGCAATTCTTAATTCGCGAAAAGCGACTTCAAGATTACCTAAGGCTTTTTCCCTGATAGCAAGATCTATCATTATTGTTACTTTACGATAGTCTTGACTGACACTTGATTGACACTAGTCTTCGTAGGGGATCTGAACCACACTAGTCTTCGTAGGGACCGACGATATAATGTTTATATGATTCTCTATCTTTTATGAACTTGATTAAAACGTTATATAAGGCTACATTAGGATTCATAATCATACTTTAACATATTCTATCATTTCATTCGGACTATATTTTGTATATTATCTTTATCCCCTGTATTTTTAACAAATAGTTTTTCGGAATTTTTTTATCTAGACCGAACAGTATATCATTCTGCTTATTAAACGTCCACTCGGTAGTAGTTCATTCTGGAAGAACGTTTTTGAAATTGTGCATTTTGATTAGCAACAGGTGGTTGGGTCCGTTGCCATGGCAACAGGGGGTTGGGTCCGTTGCCATAGCAACATGTGGTTGAGTCCATTGCCATGGCAACAGGTGGTTGGGCCCATTGCCATGGATACAGTGCGATCATATACAGGGTGAATATTCTGGAAGCTTGACGCGGCGGCGGCAGCGGCGAGATATCTTTATAATATAGAGAGATTAATGTAAAAAGAATTCTTAATATATATTTAATTGACTCTTTCAGAAAATAATATAGAATATGGTGTAATAATCTTTTTTTTTTTAAACTTAGGATATCAAACTTGGAGCTTATGATGGTATATGGTTGTGAAGCTTGGAAGAGTTATTTAGAAGTTTTAATGAAATTAGTTGGGGAGTCACAAAAACAGGTGCAAGCGCTTAAAAAATGTATTCAAGAAATAAACTGGCAAAGAAAATCCATGCAGACCCAAGGAGGAGAACAATTGAGATCTTTAGAAGCGGAATGGGTAAAATTAGTTTCAAAGAATTATGATATAGAGCAAGCTTGTGCTCATATAGAAAATAAAATAAAAATTAATTTAAGAATAAGCACCGATTCAAAAGTTATATATGGTCAAGAACAAGAAAATCTTTTATATTAGAAGAACAACTTTTATTATCAATAAAGTACAAAAATAATTGTTTTATTTATATCCCATATAGCATGAAAGCTTTTAGTAAAAGATTCAAGGATAATTGCAATAAAAGCAAGCTTGTAATGCTGTTTAAAAAAATTCCTGTAATATTACTTACGAATATTTCACTAAAGCTTCTTGTAATATATACGTAAGATAACAATAAAATATTCAAATTTTTAATTGTAAAATATTATATCAAACTTTAAAAAATGATGATCCAGAAAGTTTACGTCGAGGGGCGCAGCAGTGCCCTGATGGCAAGTATGACTATACATATATGGTTACTTATAGCGTGTGTATGTATACATATATGTCAGTTTGTGTGTGTTTTTCTTTTTTGTAAAAACGGGTTTAAAAGTAAAATCTTAATTGATCATGGCATAATATTGTTGATGGGGTCGTCGAAACAGTCCTATCCCCAATAACACAATAAATTTTTTAATGCTTTTGCAATAGCTACACTCTAGGCAGCAAATTTATTATAAAAATGATAAGCATCTTCGTGTTGATTAAATATTCTAGATCTTGAAAAAATAAGTAAATTATTCGTGGATTTTTCTACTAAATTTGCATACAAAATTTCACGAGTGATATATATTTCTTGCGTTCGACGCGATTCTCGACACGCCTTCTTATAATTTTCGTATAGATCTGCATAATGATTCGCACGGCTTACTATATCTTCGAGGTTTACTGTTTGCCTTTTACAACTCTTCGGGCAAATTCTGGAATTAAATATGATATAGTTAACCACGGGATTTTGTATGGGTATACATAACGCAACTATTTCCCTGCGGGATATATTTCTGCTTTTTCCTCTAAAAGCATATTCATCTTTTTTATGATTATTGCCTATATACACTAGTCTAAGCGCTGCGTTACTCCTTGGTTTTCCTCTATTAATCTCATACGTCCTTTCTTTCAAAATTAAATCTTACAGTTTCGATAGTTCCGAATTCAACAGCTACATGTAGTATGCTCTCGCTAAATCTAGCTGGTACCTCGATTCTCGCTTCTCTTTTAAGGAGTATTCTTAATGTATGATCATTATTCTGCAATATCGCTGATTCTATTGCATATCTCCCTTCGAAAGAACAGAAATCTGGAGATATATACGTTTTATATCTTCTTCGAAAGTACAGCTTGACGGCAACTGATGTTACGTGCAGCCACATACACCTCGGCTTCCTGACAATACGCGGAGAAGTGTAGTAACGAGCTCCAAAGCAACAAGTTACATAGGAAAATCGCAGTGCTGCAGCTTTAATACCTCCTTGAAGTAGCAGTTGCACATTTGCTAGTGAGTATACAATCGTCAAACATTACATCACGGAGCGTAAGGCCGCTTCTGCCCGCTTCTATCTTATGTAGTCGGCATCTCTGTAGTCGCCATTCGTAGTTCTTGTCTTAGTTATCCTGTTCTTCTTCTTCTGTCTTCCTCGTCCTTTCTGAGCTTCTTTAGGAAATGTGCTGCATAGTTACTCACTGAGCACCATCCATCTTCCGAAGTAAGCGTAGCCATCATAATCGACTCATGAGTTACTCTGGTCTAAAAATAGCACTTGAATTCGTCTCGCTGTAGCTGATATCGTAAGCAGTCACAGAAGTCACAGAAGACATAATCCGCAGTTGCGTCTAAACATACTGAGCAGTTTGGGCGGTCTTCTAATTTAAATCAAGATAGATAAGCCCGAAATGGAATTCCAGATTTCCTTCTGAGTGTTATGATTAACTTATCGCTTCGCCTCGAATAAATTCTTCTTCTTCATTGAAAGAAGGTCAATTGACGGTATCCCTGCTATATTGCACGCAGCCTCGTCCAATACTGTATGATAAGCAGATACGACTCTTATTGTGAGTGCGATTCGATTGTACACAGTCGATAAACATTAAGGCATTTGTTTATATTGGGTCACCGTACAAGATAATCGGTGTGATTACACTGAATAAGTATAACCTTCACTTCAGTGTTGACCCTCCTACATTTGGTATCATTCGCCATAGAATAGCACCATCTTAAAATGCTGTTTCCCCTTTTGGTAATTGTAGCCTTACTACAATTCGATCGGCCAAGTACTGACCCTTTGGGGACGCCTCTCGTAACTTCATAGGTTTCGGTGCAGTTCTCTGTATCGTATAACAAGATTCTGTCCTTTAAATAGTTAGACATCATCATATATACAAAGGCTTAT
The DNA here is from genome assembly GCA_900474305.1 of Cecidostiba fungosa. Lineage (NCBI taxonomy): Eukaryota > Metazoa > Arthropoda > Insecta > Hymenoptera > Pteromalidae > Cecidostiba > Cecidostiba fungosa. The sequence continues at coordinate 14,841 of UCOJ01002136.1, forward strand.
TTTGCTTTTGCATTTTACTCAATTTGGCCGAGTTTAATGCATTTTAACATCTACTGTAACAATAGCACAGTACTATTTTGTCCTGCCTTTCCATCGTTTACTCTTTATCGCTGTTCGCGTAGTGTCGATCACTAAACTAACTGCATCAGGAGTTGAGCGCTTCTTTCGAAAGTTGTACGAGTATTCTGCTTGTCTACATCTTCCTTCTATTCTATTCCTCATCTTTCCTTTTGGTATTAGGACGAGGGGTTGTTTTCTGTATGCATGCATGTATTGTACAAGTCTACAAATATCTCTGCGTGGGCGTGAATTGCATGTTTCAATGCGGTATTGGGTATGCCATCCCCTACTGAAAAATCTCAGATGATAATCAGCTGATTATCATCTAACAATCACTTGATAATCATGCCAAAACGTCAGCTGATTATCATCTGATTATGATATATATATATATATATATATATA
>UCOJ01002137.1:0-15149 GCA_900474305.1 Cecidostiba fungosa
GCATATTTTTTTATAATAATGGTTTAAATATCTCGAATAATGGCCCAAAAACTCATAGAGCTATATTCTTTATTATAAACATACCTACATACCTTAGAAATTCATATGCGACTTGCATCTGTTGCATAAAATATCATAATAAATCTCATTTACCATTAAAAATGTTAAAATATATGATTTATACTATGATTTTTTTAAGGACTGTAAGTCAGATACGCTTTTTTAAGGTATGTAGATATGTTTGTAATAGAAAAATATAGCACTATGATGTTTTGGGCCATTATTCGAGATAGTTAAACCATTATTATGAAAAAATATGCATTTTAAAAATTTATTAGCGTAATTTTGATTTTTAGTAAGCAATATACATTTATTATCAACTTGTAACTATAGCAGTATTGTTGGTACTAATATAAACCATCTCTACAATTTTTTTATCAATGATCCAAGTAAAAATACTTACGTTATAAGCATTAAACTTCCTTAATAAGTAGTTAGAAGGGTGGTATTGGGAGACCGCTCTCTCCACCCACCCCATCCCCTACGCCATACCTGCCTGGCCATGGGGAAGCCGGAGCCTGACTGGTGGGGGTTTTATAGAGTCCGCTCTCTCCCCTACGCTATATTAACCTGGCGGGATTATCGATTTACCTACTTTCAGACCCCAAGATGCAGGCCGCTCTAGCGGCGTATTGATTTTGACCTGAAATGGGTTCATGGGAATCATAATTTTTAAATGAATGTTATAATTTGTATATGTATTTAAAAATAAATTATTATTAAAAATAAATAAATTTTTATTTTTAAAAATTAATTTATAAAATAAGTAGTTACTCCGGCGCGTGTACAAAACGCGGATCTAATACATTTTTTATTTCTGTATGTATAAATATTTTTTTCATTTCTTGACGAGAAATAAACTCTGAAAATGCCTCCTCGGCAAATGGAACCGTGTATAGCATTTTCCGGTTAATATTTTCATCTGTAGCGTAGCGTGCGTTTTTCCGCCGCCACGCAACATGCTTAACATTTTCAAGCATGGGTTGCTTGAACCATTCTTCTGTATATTTTTGGCAGGTGAAAAAATATTTTTTTATGAAACGACTATAGAAAAATAAATAGTTTAAAAAATTACCAGACCAATGGGTTATTTTTCTGTAGGACGCTTTGGTCCGTAATAATCCTGATGCTGTCCGTGAATTGCTTACTGGACAGTTGCATCAATGGTTGTACCATGAGAGCCTTGTTTTCGTCTAAAATTTTTTTCGCTAAGAAAACGAAAGACATTGATTTGATGCAGCTATTTTTTATGGTGCGTAATAACGCGTTCACCAACTCTAATTTAGTAAATGGCGCCATGACAGCTTGGTTGGCGGATGTAAACGACTACATACGGTTCATCTTACAGTCCGTAAAAATCATAATCTCTTCCTACATTACCTCCGGTAAAATCGGCACGTAGTTTTGTTGTTGGTGTTGTTGCTGTTGTTGTTGTTCTCCTTCTTCATTTTCTTCTTGCTGCGTGGTCAAAAGATCCTGCAGCTCGTCTAACATGAGGCCAAACACCTCTTCGTTGTAAGGAGCAAGCTCCTCATCAGTGCTCCGGTTCCATAGCATCGACGTCATCGCTGCCGTAAGCTTCTGTTAAATTATTACACAAGACCTTGAGAATTTCCGGGTCGAAAAAATCACTCGATCTATTTTTTTCCTGAGCAGAGTCGCGCATTTTATCACTTGCTTCATCGGACGGTGCTCTTTGACACAAATTGTTTAAAACCTCCCTTAACTCATCTGCCTCCCACTCCATTTCGTCGCAAGTAACAGCAGCGGCACAAACATTACTTTTTAAAAAGTCGTTGAACAGATTTTCCATTTTGATATTTTTGAAAAAGCGCAGTGAGCACACAATGTTGCGCACTGAGAGAAAGATAAGCTTGCTGTAAATATATAAGTTAACTGTTAACGTAGGCATGTTCGATTTGTGCCAATGATACATATGTTAATAGTTAACATAGCTATGATCATGTCAAGTATACACGCATGCTTAGGCCAAATAGCTGTATGTTAACAGTTAACATATGACTGTTTATATTGTAATTACATGTAATTACATGTAATCACACCAAGAACAGGGAACAAGTCTTTGAATTCTTCAGGATTCTCTATAAGTTCCTGCAGGGTATCTAAATACTCAATGCTATTTGCAGAGGTGCTATTCAAGCGAGCTATACATGTATACGTATCGCAGCGATGTACATCGGTGCGATGCGATGCGATGCTTTCCGATATGTTCGCGCATGCGCCGAATTGCAAAATTTCGCTCCGAGAATTACTTTTTTGCAACACCTTGAGTAAAAGTGCCACATTCTCTCCCGGCGCCGGAAATCGAATGAGACACTTTTACTCAAGGTGTTGCAAAAAGTAGCATATTGCCCTCGGAAGGTAAAATGGTGAGCCCATAGCAAGTGTTTACCACCCTCGCCTTTGGCTCGGGTGGCAATTTACACTTGCTATGGACTCACACCAGTTCTTTACCTCCCTCGTGGCATAATATACTATATTCTTCACCCCCCATACTGCTCCGCTATTTTTGCGATCCGTCATTTATTTCATCCAGATTAGAAAATAGGCAAGTGCCTTATGTGAAAGGCAAAGCGTTTCGCTTTTAGCGATGTTTTTATCTGCTATATTGTGGCGCGAAATTTGAATTTTTAATTGATTTTCGGAGCCCGGCCTTAACACTTTTCAAAGTTCTCTTTTCACGGCAAATCTCTTTCGCAGGGGACCGGGGTCTATCCCAAGACCGTGCCTTATTCACACAGGCCGGGAAAAACTTCGGTTTCCCCCTGACCTGGGGGGAGGACCCAGAAGACGCTATACGGCTCGGGATCCTGGATCATCATTTTTCATACTCTCCCGCTTGATGATACGCATGCGCCAGTCACTCGATGCAGGGTGCCATGCACACACAGTAGCACAAACCACAAATAGAATAGAATAGAGACAGAGGGGACAGCAGAGTATCGTTGTATACAGTGTAACAGTATTTTAAGTTCCTATTATTAATAGTAGTTGTATGCATGTACTTTGTAAATACTATTACAGCCTACAGCGAGTGTAGTGTGTCTCTCAGCTGGGAAGCTGGCTGGAACTGCTGGAACCTGGAACTGAGCAGACGCTGCAGTTCGAGCATCATCTGCTCTATATTATAGATATCGAAATTAAATAATAAAAAAATATAGATGTCAGGAGGATTGAACTTGAGAGTAAAGAAAGCATCTACAGAGATAATAAGTACAGCACATCCGTACTCATACATACGCTTGCCTGCTGCAGCAGTAGCAGTATAACAGCACTATACCTTATATACGTATGTACCTATAGCAGCAGGCACTCGGGCAGATTCTGTGCAAAAGAAGAAGAGTACTACCTTATACCGATAGTCCGATAGTATCGTCGCAGTATCGATACCTTATCGATGATTCAAAGAGTTAAAATTACGTTAATGATTTTAAGCGTCGATTCGAAGCTCTAACTGACGGCTCCGTCCGAGTCTGTGGAGCAAAACAATAGGGATTCAACGAATCCAAGCTGTTTTCAGCTCAGATTTTCGAGAAAAATAAAGGAAGAAACACGTGGAAGCCAAACGGTAATCATCTGAAGTCCGGGCTCTTTCTCTCTTCTCTCGAGGCTTGGTAACCTTGAGAAATGAGCGCGCAAGGAATGCCTGTGTACGACCAGTCAACCAATTCTAAATGTCATGCATCTTGCAACAGGGAGTGACTCGCGATATCCCAAAAATAAACGGTCCAGAACTCTCTGACACTCAGAAGCTCAGATTCATCAAGATTTTCATGTTCACTGGATCTGGTGTTTGACCTTCTAATTCTATTTTTGCATAGTGGTTAGTAAGGCTCACAAAATTGCACAGAAATCAATGCATTATTAAAGCCTAACAAACCTTATTTTTTATCTTTTCTTTTCAAACATCTTGGATCTTGCTTTTTCATTTTTCATACTCACAAAAGTCTTTTCATTTACAATCAAGAAACAAAATTTATCGATCAAGTAAATCTTAACCTATTGAAAAAACAGGATATTATCACTCCTTATATGAAGACTAGCACATTTCAAAAAGGATCTATTTTAAATCTTTATATTGTATGTCCCCGATTCATATAAATTTTATAAATTCATTCTGGTTAAAATGTTAAACTAAACGAATTAATTTTTTTATTCAAGCTCTCTAAAAAAATGGCAAGTTAAAATAAGCCTTTTATGAAATATGCTGAATGAATTTGAATGACTTCGTAGAGAGCAACAATATTCCTTTTTGCAAACTTGATTAACAACCATTTATTTTTTGCATTATTAACAACACTTATCAATTTCAGATTTTTTAACCTGGTTTATTTTTTTCACTTTTATGAGACTCAAGATATAAATATGTCCCTCAAACCAAAAGTAGTAGATTTCCATCAGACATGGGATGTTCTACAAGAGACTGTCAAAGGTGTGATAACACTAGCCGACGTTCCACGCGCAACATGGAATGACAGGTTTAGGTTAGTGGTATTATTTAATATACAAATCTAAGCAAGGGATTCTATCTATTTTTCATAAAATACATTTTATATTACAGTGACGTTTATTCATTGTGTGTGGCGTATCCTGAACCATTAGCTGACCGTTTATACAATGAAACTGAAAGATTTTTAGATAATCATGTTAGTCAATTACTAGCAAAGGTTCAGTCCCAAGGAGAAAATAGCCTATTGCAGGCATATCATCGCGCCTGGACTGAATATTCCCAAGGAATCAATTATCTCCACCAATTGTATTTGTATTTGAATCAACAACATATAAAAAAACAAAAGCTTACAGAAGCTGAGATCATTTATGGAACATCGTCTACTGCCTCTCCAGACTATCAGGAGCAAAAAGAAATTGGTGAATTGGGTTTATACATATGGAAAAATAAGATGATTGAATCATTAAAAAACTCCCTGGTTGCGTTACTCCTTGAAGGGATACATGCAGACAGAATGGGACAAGCACAACCAACCACATCAGATGTGATTTGTGGAGTTATTGAAAGTTTTGTTAGAGTAGAAGAATATAAAATGAAAGGCCAGTTAAATGTGAGTTAAAGACATTTTTATGTAATTTTAAATCTTGTACATACAGTACAAATGATTGCATTTGAAAAATATGTTTTTAGCTTTATCAAGAAATTTTTGAAGGGCCTTTTTTAAAACAAAGTGGCCAATTTTATTCAAGAGAAGCTTCTGAATTATTGCAGCAGTCTGATGTAACTCGTTACATGGAAAGAGTAACTTGGCGTCTTAGCCAGGAAGAATTACGAGCACATAAATTTCTTCACATCACATCAGTACCTAAGGTATTGAATTTGAATTTGTTATATGTTGAAAAAGAGAAATAATTTGATAGATTTGAAAAACTTTTTTTTAATTTTTAGATACGGCAATGTTGTGAAGAAAAAATGGTTGCAGCACATGTCGCTTGGTTACATACAGAAGTTGATGCCATGGTAGAGAATGAACGAAGAAAAGATCTCGCACTTATTTATCCTCTATTGAGGCCACTTCCATCAGGTTTGGCACATCTTGTACAAAAGCTAACTGAACATATTACAAATGAAGGATTACAAGCAATTGGTTCTTTACATGGTGAAAATGTAATAATTAAAATCCTTGTAAATTTTTTATAACTTTTTCAAGCAGCAATTTTAATCAATCTTTTTACTGATTCATAGGTTCATACATTATTCGTTGAAAGCATGTTGGATGTGCACTCTAAATATTCTGATTTGATAAAAGAATTATTTAAGGGTGACCAGGCATTTATAGGTGCACTTGATAAAGCATGCTCAGCTGTTGTTAATCACAGACCAGCACCAAGACAACCCGCGCGAGCACCAGAATTGGTAAATATTATAAAATGTTTGTAATTTTTTGAATTTATTCATCTCAACTGTCATTTGTGAATTTTACAGCTGGCTAAATATTGTGATTCATTGTTAAAAAAATCAGCAAAGGTAGCATCTGAAAGTGAGATTGAAGAAAAACTAGCACGTTCAATTACTGTATTTAAATATGTGGATGATAAAGATGTTTTTCAAAAATTTTATGCACGCATGCTAGCCAAACGACTGATCCATCAACAATCGCAATCTATGGATGCCGAAGAAGCGATGATAGATCGATTAAAGCAAGCTTGTGGCTACGAATTTACTAATAAGCTACATAGAATGTTTACGGACATGTCAGTGTCAGCAGATTTAAATGCAAAGTTTACAGCAAGTTTACGAGAGCGAGAAGGTGAAAAACATCAGTTTGGCATTGGCTTTGTTGTATATGTATTGCAAGCTGGTGCTTGGCCATTAGGATTGCCACCTTCACCTGGTCCATTTCACGTTCCTCAACAGCTTGAAAGGTCTGTACAAGCATTTGAATCATTTTACCATGCACAATTTAGTGGTCGAAAGCTTACTTGGTTACATCACTTATGTCAAGGAGAGCTTAAATTAAATTACCTTAAAAAACCATATTTAGTAACTGTGCAAACTTACCAAATGGCTTTATTGTTATTATTTGAACATTGTGATTCAATTTCCTGCAAAGAAGCAGCCGCGTCGTTGCGTTTATCTCACGATCAACTAGTAAAACATGCAATCAGTCTTGTCGATTTTAAAATTCTCAAAAAATCAACAGAAGGAGATCTTGAGGAGGACACAGTCCTCACTCTAAATTTTGAATATTACAATAAGAGGACAAAGTTTCGTATAACTGGAGCACTTCAACGAGATGCTCCACATGATACAGAAGCAACTCATCGTAGTGTAGACGATGATCGCAAATTGTATTTACAAGCTGCAATTGTGCGTATTATGAAGAGTCGTAAAGTCTTAAGACACAATCAACTTGTGCAAGAGGTAATACATGTAGAATTACCTATATATATGTGTATATAATAGAATGTACATATATATGTAAAATTAGAAAATATTGATATTGATGTATTTAAATACAAATTTTTGTTCGTACCTTTTGCAGGTTCTTGGACAGTCCAAAGTCACATTTGCTCCTTCCATTGGGATGATTAAGAAATGCATTGAAAATCTTATAGATAAACAATACATTGAGCGAACATCAAATAGTGCGGATGAATATTCATATGTTGCGTAACCCTAACGTAGCCATTTAAAATAATTTATATTTTAACTTGAGATGCTCTCTGTTAAAGCGTAAATGGCAGCTTTAAAAGTACCAAATGTGAAAGAAAAACTTTGCATGCTCGAGAAAGTTTTAGAAAGTCGCTATTTATTAGATCATGCATTAAGATTGGATTTATACTAGAGTGCTAAAATTCAAAATTTTTGATACGTATTTTTTTTTACTTAATTTTGTATATGAAGATGATAAAGAAAAAACCCAAGTAAAATGATTTAATTAATTCTAATCATCTTTTCTTAAACTTGAAAAAGATAGAGCTAACAAGCTGATTTTAATATTTGGCAGAAATTATTTTTATTATATTCTATTAAAGATGTACATAAATAAATACTTTAATTAGTAAGTACCAATTTATAAAAGATTTTCTTTCATTAGAAAAGAAAAGAAATCCGATAAAAATAAAATTCAGTGTACTCTTGCCTTAAGAAACAAAAATCGTGAGCATCTTAATTCTTTTAACCATTCTTATGATTGCCGCTCAAAATCGTAAGAAATTGAGCTAATGACTTGTAATATATGCACACTGAATAAAAATGTTACTATTTTAGAAGAGTGATTTTAGCTAATACTTCAGTAGAGTGGAAACACATATACTACATAATAAAGATAAAGTTCATAAATTACAAAAATTTACCAAAAATTTCAGCAGAAATGTTAACAGAAATCATAAATGTTTTTTTTTTCTTTTATTGTTATTTTCTGATGAAAATTAATAAAGTTTCTAGAATTTTGTTTATGCTATGCGCGTAATTCGCTTTTGCACACGCTTCGTTAGAAAAGCGTATGGGAGATGCGCCCAGCATGGTCTACCATCAGTTTCTAGATTCTGTCGCGAAATTGCGGCACGTACGCCGCGTGGGTCGGTAATTTTTGACGTTTCAAAAGTCATACTTCGAGACCATATTGCTAGAGCAAAAGATAAATAAGTTACACAAAAAGATTTGGTTTTCACTTTTTCGCTGCAGTCGAAAGATAACTGCTTGATGCCCTAATAATTTTTGTATGTAGTTTTTAGTCCTGGCGCTGTCCATAAGTGGCCATGGGCCATCGAGGTCCAAGGATCCGCCAAGGTTTTTTTAATGTATTTTGACCCCCTGAAACCGAATCCGCAAGGTGTTTTGCGCTAAAGTGGTGCATTAATTAGTTATAAAGAATTTTCCGGAAATTTTTTCCAAAATTTTCACTTTCCCGGTCCAAAAAATTTTTTTTCAATTCTTTCTACAAATTTAAGAATAAAGTGTTCTGATATCTTTTTTCGTAAAATGCATTGCTTTTTGTTGAAAAATCATAAAAGTATTGCAATTTCAACGTTTTCAACCAAAATTTCGGAAACTTCATTGATTTTTCAACGAAAAGCAATGCATTTAACGACAAAATGTATCACAACACTTTTTTCTTGTACAAAAAATTGAAAAAAAATTTGGTGGACCGGAAAGGGAAAATTTTTTAACAACATGATCCGTCGCCATACCGTAGGGCCTCATTTAATGCTAGTGTGTCTGGCGACTGTACCTATACCGTAATATCTCTGGAACTGTACAATTTTTTACTTATTTTGTTGATTAGTTTTTGAGTGAAAAATCGAAAACTGAAAAAAGGAGTTTTCGATGTCCAACGATTAGGGGAGTTAAAAAGGGCTCCAATTTACTTGAAATATCGAAAAAAAGTTCGAATTGTTACTTATCTCGTCCTAGTTCTTGCCGCAGCTTATGATTGCCAATATCTCAACAATGTAATAATATATATTTTTTTCATAACACGTACATCAAAAAGCCTCTTTTTGCAATTCTGTGCGTAAAGTTAATGCGTGAAACGCTTATTTCTACGTGTGAAGAATACTTTACACATTGATATAAGAAAACTAAAAAGTAGTGCGTGAAGCATCTTCACGCCAGCTTCACGCACAACATTGCAAAAAAAATTGTATGCAATGCAGTGAAGTGGACTGTCACGACACTTGTCTCCGGCAAGCTACGCTTGCCTTTGACTCGTGCTTGAAGTCCACTTCACGCCCGTGTTGCATAAACTACTATAACTCCTGCTTCTTTGACATTGCGTACATCTTTTTTATTTAATATTTGTTATAAGTTATGTATTTGCTGATCCAAGCAGTGAGTTGTGTCGAGTCGAAAATCTACGACAATTAGTCCCTATTTTTAAGTCCAAAAACGCGAAAATTAAACATGTGTGGTAAAAAGTGTGGTATACTCCACGGGGGAGGAGGCCTTCTGCTCCCTTGTGTATTTGCAGTACTTGGCTTCGGCTCGCTTTGCGCACTCGCCTTCGCCTCGTACTGCAAACTCACACGCGGGAGCATGTGATATCAAAAATAAATAAATAAAAAAATGAGCCATGGTAAAATAAAATGCATCGATGAGTCTAAATACAAAGACGCGTCTGTAGCCGCAGCGCGAATTAGAAACCGCGTACCGACACACACACTCACACACACACACACACACACACACACTCACGCACACACACAGACACACGCACGCACACTCACAAGACAAGTATTACGACACAAGACAGTACAGAACATAGGTCCTGCATTATCCCAATGTCCGGATAAAGTGACAAGCGTATTCAGCAGGTTGCCAGTGTGGACGGGGATCAGTGTATGTTTGATCGCATAGCGTAAAATGATGGCTAAAATACAGCAACCTCGTTCGGTAAACTAGCGATGTGACTTGTGCGCGCAGAAAAAAAGATAAATGAAGTAGGTATCTATATGTGCTAGTGCGCGCGAGCGAGCGAGCGAGCGAGAGAGAGAGGGGGGAGGGGAGAGTATGGCTTGTATACACACGAGAGATCAGTAAAGGTATATAAACGCAAGGAAACTGAAGGCTAGGCCGGCGCATAGAGGAAATTGAAATTGCATACCGCTCTGAGGCGCTGCGGACCAAGAGGAGGGAAGAGTAACCGTGCGCGGCCGATCTGCATGAAGGTACCGTGTATGCCAGCTAGAGATAGAGTAGAGTCTAAATATATCTATATCGAGCAGCGTGTGCACGTGTATATAGAAGAACGACTGCATCGCAAGCGTGCATAAACGAGCTAGCGCTTGCCAGCTCGGACTCAATAAACAACGCCCATTTTGAAAGGTCCAGCAACCGGTGTCGCGAGCGCAAACTCACCGCTCGCGCGAGGTGCACAAACCGTTAGGCTCGCCTATAGAGCTCTCTCTCTCTCTCTCTCTCTCTCTCGCTCTTATCGCTCTTACATTTAAATTTCAATCGAATTGCCCATGTGGAGTTGCTGCTGTTCCTGCCACCGCCTGTCTGCTTGACCGCCTGTCCCTCTTAACTTCTATGCGAGCAATTATCACGACCAATTTCTCATTACTTTTTCCTACTTGCAGTGTGTACCATTAAATTCATTTCTCGTTTAAAATGAAAATGCAAGGTAATTATCATTGGATAAATGTAAAAATGCAGCAAAACTTGAAAGTTTGTTATAGACTACCTGGCGACGAATTACTCGAAATTTCTTTTATTCTATTTGATAAACTTCATTTGTCGGATAGAGCATAAAATAATTTGCGAAATATTTTTTACTACACGGAAAAAATAGGCTTGGTTGCGGTAACCAGCTTGGTTGAACCAAGTCCCTTGAAGATATATGCACCAGAAATATAATATTTTTAATGTTTGCCAAGTAACGTTGTTGAAAAAATTCAATACTTAATATGTAACTATACGTATCGGTAGTATTTAGAGTAAATAAAAGTCTCTCCTATAGCCTCTAACTATAGCCTCTCCTAACGAAAACTAGTACATTTGAAATAGCCTTTGTAAAATCTGCATTTTCAGAGTTCTTAAATAATATTAATTAATTTCGGGCCTTATGAACTTGTGGTGCCATCCGCATGATACCTTTAGTTGAAAATGCCAATTTAAAGTAGGTCTTTTCTGAAATGTATTTGTTATTAGTTTTCGTTGTGAGCGACGCTATGCAACCGGAACCGTCATACTAGGTTACAGATATCTACAGTAGCTAGCGCCCTTTACGAACTATTATTGGCAACTTGCAATTCAACTTTCTCTTTAAGATTAAGTCTACCGCTGATCCTGATAAGAAGTGACCAGAGATTATAGTTTTTTTTTGCGATTCAGCATTGTATTATATTATAGAATGCGTAAAATACTGTTTCATGATCGAACTCGATCTCGATGTAACATTTTGAACACTTAGCTTGAATTAGATGCACTAAACGATTTTATTTGAATTCGAATAAAAACTGAAATTAACTAAGTCTAGTCACAAAAGTGATCAACATGTATCAAATAAGAATCTAAAACAATTACAAAAACAGTCAGTTAGAGAATCTTAGATGTCACATATTTACAATAATCTGCTAAAAATTCTGAAGGTGATAATTGCATAGCAACTCGCAAAACAAGCGTATTTTATATTTTTTTCTTATTATTAATTCACAAATCAAACTTACGTTAAAAGTCAGCTCTCTTTAAAAAAACAGCTTTTGCTGAAGTAATAATAAGTCTTAAATCGCAAAAAGCCTGTTCAAACAAATGAAACTTAAATAAAATAAATTCTACGCAATTCTAAAGTAAATAAAAGTTTAAGGTAAGAGCAATTTCGTTTGTTTTGCTAAGCTTCCGTTGAATAATTCATGTCAAAATAAGTGTACAAAAAATCATGCATGCAAAGCAACTCAAAGAATTGAAAAGTCCCATACTTCAAAATCTACTGCCACAGTTAGTTAACAAAAATAATAAACAATTTTATAATCATAAGTGCAATACAATAATATGTAACTCAATATCTCATTTTACGAAATTGCAAAAAATACACAACATGTAACTAGAAATTAATTAGAAAAACAATGAATTTTTGTAATATCAATATTAACCGTATATGCTTAGACTTTCATGAGTAGAACTCTTCATGAGACGTACCAGCGTTAAAGTATTAGTTTCACGAATAAATATCACGGTTGCCAAAACTTGTGGCTCGTTAACCAAGTCAAAAGCAAAATTTTATAATCTTTTTTCGCTCTTTTCAGCTTCTTATGTAACAACATTCTCTCTGAATTTGCGATATGAATCGTGATTCGCCGAGACTGTTTAGTGTGAGTAGCGACGTTCAAAGGCACGCACGCGCATCCATCCATAACTCACTATTTTATTTCTGGTGACTTAATTTTTGTTCGTACCATAAAATGTGACCCATTAATAACAGCGGCAAAGAGTATTCACACGCTCGAATGAGAAAAGTCAGTAAGTCGCAGCATGCGCTGGTACTGGTTTTTCCTCTTGCATGCAACAGAATATGAACTGAGCCGCTACCAAGCAGAGCGAGAGCGTAAAATAGTCGCGGAAATCATGAATACCGACCGTTACCCACATTCGCTCTCGCTCTTTCGCTTGGCCATACATATACCTGTATCTGCATTTTTTCCAAAGCCCGCACGATTCATTTACTCCCTTATTTGTATTAATTTTTCAGACACGTATATTTATGCTTTCGTCATGTCGCTCCTCGACGAAGTCTTTTATTGGCCTATGTTAATTTCTGTATCTAAAAAAGCCTAAGAAAATATACGAAGGATCGTGTGCTTATATCACATTCAAACACCCTCAACACAACACACAAGTATGCATAAGAAGACGAGCGTATAAATAATAAATCATTGTTTATCACACCATTATCCGAAGATTGCGTCAACGTCGGCTCAGCAAATTCCGGCAGGAATTTTTGATCCATAGTCTTTGGTATAGATGCCGAAGGCCAGGATGGAGGCACGAATCCTTGTAACCTATTGAAAAATGCACACTTATCGCACAGCACTAATTTTCACCGAACTCGTCTATTATGCAGACAGTTATACAATCGCTCACTTGGCCACTCGTCCTTTCACTGTCCGGAAATCGCGCGCACGCCTGCGTGGCGTACCCTTTGTACACCTGCACCTTAATAGAGCAGACTCTCGTTTAAAGCGACTGGCAGCATCGATGGCGCAGCCGGGCCCCACAAGTGCCTACTACTACTACTACTACTACTACTACTACTACTACCTTGCGGCCGCGCGCGCACCTCATGGTAGTGGGGGCATAGACAGACTGCGCGAGGGGAAGTTTATAAACTTGCCCACCGTTGCTGCGCTGCTGCCTGCCAGCGGGTCCCAATCCGGGGGGGGGGGCAGGGAGAGAGGGAGAGAGAGAGAGAGGGAGAGAGAGAGAGACTTAAAAAAAGTCTCTTGAAAGAACTTAATGTCAGATCTGATATTATACTCACCGTATACTAATGGACTAATATTAATAATAATTCGACAACAATTAATCAATAATAGCAGCAAAAAGTAAATAATGTTTTTCTAATATCATATAAACGTAAAATAATGAATTTAAAACTCTGATTACCATAAACTAGGTTTAGGAAGACGCATGACTTCAAAATCTGACACACAGAAAAGAAGTCCCTTATTTTATTAAAGACAATAATTTTGACATGTATGACAGTAATTTTTATCATGAAATTCTAACAATTTTTATTATTTTGATAATAAAAATTACTAGTAACATAGTAAAAATCGTCAGAATTCAAGTATGTCCCGACATTACTACGTATTATAGTAATTTTTGCTGATCTTAATAATAACTTTTATTAGATCATTTTTATTAGGCACGACCGTGGTACACGGAAGTGCCTTATAGTTTCGTGCGCGAAAAATGTATGAGATGCGATATCTCATGCAATCTTTGACCGATCGGGTTATAATTTTTGGAGACGTCTCCTCTCGCACAAATTAAAAAACATTTCTTTTATCCCGATCCTCTACGTTGTTTACTCGTATTTTCTAATAAATATTTTGGTGTGAATCAATTATCTCAGCAAGACATTAACCATTTAGGCCCAAATTTTTTTTGGGAACTCCCCACATAATAGTAAGTTAATGGTCTTATTTTGGAGTTGATCGTCCACATATATGAGCAATTCCTCGTAAGAAATCCACTAACTCGGTTAAGAAACAATAATAGGATATTGTGCAACTAGGCGGGAAAATTGGCTTTTTCTAGCGAGGGCGTTGATTTGAGCGCGAGTGATCAATTCATCACCCGAGTCTGAAAAAGCCATCCCCCCTTGTTGCACACCGTGCTTTTTTTGAAAAGGGCAAGAAAAAAAGGCCCTTTTTGTGCAACTCAAACTGTTGTGCCTTTGACTTTATTTTTCTTCAATTGTTTTAATGAACTAAATATTTTGATATTTATTCATTTTTCAAAAATTTTCAAAATTTACAAAATTTTTCATCTTTTAATTTTTTAACTGTAAAAAAAATGTTAAAGGGCACACCTACCGGACCAGCTTTTTTCGGTTCTCTACAACGTTCTGAACACGAGAAAAATAGTGTACCAACGCGAAAGAGGTGGCACATATATTTGCCAGACCAGTTTAAGTTTCTTTATGGGAATTTAACATGGGAAAATTAGCCAACAAGCAGCCATTTTGGAACTAAATGTCTGAGGACGCAAACGGAAAATCCGTAATTATTGGATGAAAGTACGGAAAAAAAGTTTCAATTTGAGAAAAAGATCGTTAAAAATGGTCGCTTAGGTAAAAAGTTCTTAGCGATTAAAAATGGCGACAAATAATAAAAATCTCCATTTTTTACGAAATCTAGCGATTTTCCCCTTTTTTTAAATCCTTATAACTTTTCACTCGAGCTTTTTACGATCTTTTTTTTCAAATTGAAGCTCCATTTTCTTCTATTTTCCTTTAAACAATTTACAGTTACATTTCGGTTTGTTGATTAGCTATATACATGCCAATCAAAAAGGTCAAAAACAGCCATAATTGATAAGAATATATATAGACCTTTTTGATTGGCATGTATATAGCTAATCAACAAACCGAAATGTAACTGTAAATTAC
>UCOJ01002138.1:0-15135 GCA_900474305.1 Cecidostiba fungosa
ATATGCATGGCATAGCGCTTCCGTTTAAACAGCTACTTAGGCACGTTTCAAAGTTGCCAGTTTTGTCCGCTATTGTTACTGAGAGGGCGTCTGAGTCACTTAACATAGCGAATAGTTAAAACAATTCACTACACCAGTACACGTAATTACAAAAGTTGACCACATGACATCTACATACATATCGAAGCTCTATGGTTTTCCAAAATAAAATGCTTAATAACCTCAAAAAGTTTAGTGTCATCAGGTCGTGTCGTCGTCGTGTGCGTCCGGCAATAATGTACTTTACCACGTAAGAATCACATCGAATGCATCATCTCATTTTGTTAATAAAAAAATGTTGTTCAATAAATCAATTTGCGAAGCAGACTTTTCGGTGTACGGCACACGTGTTTTAATTTTATAACCTTCAAGTGTAAGTGGGCAATGTTTAAATAAACAAAATTTAATATTAATCATCAAAGGTGTAAATATAATAACAGAAAGTTTCATGTTCTTTTTAGGTTACTTTATGATAATAATTTTAAAATGAAATTAGTTGCCAAAAATGTTGACAAAGATGGTGAAGGGTGAGTTGAAATAGAAAATATAATCAGTAATTTGTTTAATTTATTTGAAATTGTTTTTTTTTTTTATTTAGGAGTGTTTCCCTTGTCCCTGAGAATACTGAGGATATGTGGCATGTTTACAATTTGATCAGTGAAGGGGATTGCGTTAGTTGTTCTACAATAAGGTAAATTTTGTTGAAACAAAATTATTTGTACCCTTCTGCATGGTTGATTGCTATAATATATAAAAAACTGTAATTGTTATATGTTTCAGAAAAGTACAAACTGAAAGTTCTACTGGTAGTTCAAGCAGCTATAGAGTACGAACAACATTAACAATACGTGTAGAAAGTATAGACTTTGATACTCAAGCTTGTGTTTTAAGGCTTAAAGGTAGAAACATAGAAGAAAATAAATACGTAAAGGTAAATATGCACATGTATTAATTTGTATCTAACATTTTGTTAGAAAAAAAATTGACAGAATTTTGCAGCTGTACTTTTTAAATTATTTTTTATAAAAGAAATCAGTTTATAATCTTTATTGTTCAAGTAAATCAGTAATCAATATTATTTCAGACTGGTGCATATCATACTTTAGATGTCGAACAAAATCGTAAATTTACTTTAAAAAAACCAATATGGGATTCGATAGCCTTGGAACGTGTTGATATGGCATGTGATCCAACACAAGTAAGATATTCTATTGTAATATTTTTTATTTCAATTGTTCATTTTTTTATAAGTAATATTTTTTAGCATGCTGATATTGCTGCAGTTGTAATGCAAGAAGGTATAGCACACATATGTTTAATTACATCAAATATGACAATAGTACGTGCAAAAATAGATCAAGTTATTCCTCGTAAAAGGAAAGGCAATGTTTCACAACATGAAAAGGTATTTATTATATAATTTACTAAACTTTTCTTCATTTTTTTATAATATATCTATATTAATATCTTATAATTTATAAAGGGACTAAACAAATTTTATGAGAGCATAATGCAAGGAATTATTAGACATGTAAATTTTGATGTTGTGAAATGTGTTATACTTGCAAGTCCAGGATTTGTGAGAGATCAATTCATGAGTTACATGATACAACAAGCAGTAAAGTCTGAAAATAAACTAATTCTGGAAAATAAGAGTAAGTTTATGCTTGTTCATGCAAGTTCAGGATTTAAACATTCATTGAGGGGTAAGAATATTTTTCCTCTGCAATAAGGTTATCAAAAATTTTGATTGTACAACAATGTGTTTATAATAATTTTTGCAGAAGTCTTGACTGACCCAGCAGTAATTTCGCGAATCTCTGATACAAAAGCTGCTGGAGAAGTAAAAGCTTTAGAAACCTTTTATACTATGCTTCAAATAGAACCATCAAAGGCTTTCTATGGTAAAAAGCATGTAACAGCAGCATGTGAAGCACAGGCAATTGAAACTCTGTTGATTTCAGATAAGTTATTTAGGTAAGATTCTAATATTAAATAAATTTAAATCAATTTGAACTAAATACATAATATTATATTTTAACTATTTTTTAGATGTCAAGATGTTGCGTTAAGGAAAGAATATATGGCTCTTGTTGAAGCAGTTAGGGAGAGTGGCGGTGATGTTAAAATATTTTCAAGCATGCATATATCTGGCGAACGTTTGTATTCATTCAAATTTTACCCAACAAGTTCTTTTAATGGTTTCTACAATCAAAATATTAATTTTTACAGAATTAGATCAACTGACAGGTATTGCAGCTATACTGCGTTTTCCTATGCCCGAGTTAGAAGACGATGAAAATGACAGTGAAGACTCAGATGAAAATGATTGAAGTCTTCAAATTGTAAATTGATTTGTAATTTCAATGTTTGTGCTGTGCGCAATGAAAAACTACTATTATTAAATACAACAATTACAATTCATGAGATTATTTTCCAGGGTTGGAAAATAATATACATAAAAGATTTGCTATTTTATTTTATTGAAAAAAATAAAAATTTGCTATATTTATAACAGTTTAATACTGACTATATGTGGACAGAGAATTTACTCTACAAGTTACTTGATAAATCATTAAAAGAATCACAACTTCGAATGCTACCATTGCTAAGACCTGTGATACAAATTTATATTACAAAACGATTTTCATGTAAAAGTGCTGCAAATACAATATTATATATATATAAACTTTTTAAATTTATCAAATCGACTTCAAATTTTTAATTTGTGGGGAAGTTACTAAAAAGATGAATAATTTGAAATTTTATAATGAATTGTATAATGAAATCAAGTTATAAAATAAAACATTAAAAATTCTATATAGCTTTTTATTTCATTTCCGCGTTCGTCCTTTCTAAAATTCTATTGGTCGGTCTAACAGAAAAAGTGACGTTTCACTATAGCCTGCGCATGGAAAACCCGTACATGTCATACACGACGGAGGTGTACAGTATAACCTCAACAAAACAATCCGACGTAGATAGATTTACTATTCAGATATGTTATACAGCTTAGCATTTGACGCATCAAATGATATCATTACGAATGAAATAACGATCTTCTTACTTTTAATCGACGAATAGTGTGACACTACGAAATGATTTAGTTAATTAATTTTTGTTGTGTAAATATAAGTTATTAAACAAAGTTTCTAAAAACGATGTCAACTAAAAGTATCTGTTGTGTACTGGATGACATGCTTTGACAGAAGAACAAAGAAGTATTGTGTGACCATATGATAAGTGTATCGTTTTATTTCAAATTTTTTGTTGCTGCTGTGTTAAAAATTATTTACATCTAAATCAGAATAACAAACTGCAAAATGATCGCATCAGAGATTGGTTCCACAAATAATGCTGAAACTATTCAAATAACTGGAGAAAAAGTGCCTCTTATCAGAAGTAGGGGCGTTTTTCATAGACTCGGTAATTTACTTCGATTTAGAAAGCCATCAAATGAAGAACGAGATGGATATGTTGAATTTAGTACTTTGGGCACTGACAGCAGTCGAACGCTTGGAACTTTTGCTGGTGTATTTAGTCCTGTCACTTTGTCTATGTTCAGTGCCTTAATATTTATACGAATGGGTAAGATTCCTTAAAACTTCTGTGCGTGCTTTTGTTATAAAATTGTTTTGTTTACAGGATATATCGTTGGAAATGCAGGACTTTTAGTTACTTTAACACAATTCATAATTGCTTATGGCATTTTAGTCTTTACTGTATCATCAGTTTGTGCTATTTCAACCAATGGAGCAGTTGAAGGGGGAGGTGCTTACTGTATCCTTGAATTAGTTCAACCTTTTAATTATTCAATGCTCTTTTTTTTAATATTGGCATTATAAAAAATATTTTTCTTAAACCATATAATTAGTTATGATAAGTAGAACATTAGGTCCTGAATTTGGTGGATCTATTGGGACTTTATTTTTTATGGCAAATGTAGTATCGAGTGCTCTATGCATATCTGGATGTGCTGAAGGCTTAATTGAAAATTTTGGACCATCTGGTTATTTAGTGGGAGAAAGTGCACTGATTCCTGATGGAAGATGGTGGCGATTTTTATATTGTTCTGTACTCAATACAGCAAACCTTCTTGTTTGTTTGATTGGAGCAGCTATGTTTGCAAAAACTAGTGTTGCTATTTTAGCTATTGTCTGTATTTGTCTTGGAAGTGTTTTCATAAGCTTTTTAGTAAAAGGAGAAATGGAGGTAAAGTAGTCTTTTTTTTATAAAATATTAACAATAATGGAGTCGGTCACATATATTTTAATAATTGCATTGATAATTTTGAAAAATTAATGTAACGTATGAATAATAGGTACCAATCCCAGATGCAAATTCAATTGTACAAAATGCAACTTACCATGTTAATGGAAGTTATACTGGTCTTTCTACAGCTACTTTGATTAGTAATTTGTATTCAAATTATAGTACTGATTATACAAGTCATGGAATTGTTAGTGATTTTGCTAGTGTCTTTGGAGTATTGTTCAGTGGTGTTACCGGAATAATGGCAGGAGCAAATATGAGTGGTATATGCTTAGTTAATACTATTTATACATATTTTGAATTTTGAATATATGAATATTACTTTAATTTTTAGGAGAATTGAAAAATCCAGGACAAAACATTCCACGAGGAACTCTTTCAGCGGTCTTATTTACATTCATCTGTTATATTTTTCTATCCATTCTCACAGCTGCAACAACAAGTCGATTTCTTCTTCAAAACAATTTTATTTACATGATGCCTATTAATATTTGGCCACCTTTTGTCGCAGTGGGAATTTTAACAGCTACATTTAGTGCTGGTTTAAGTAATCTAATTGGATCTAGTAGGGTATTGGAAGCTCTTGCTAAAGATAATGTGTTTGGTAAATAAATAAGAAAAATATTTATCACCTCTAAAATAATCAGTTTAAATTTTATTAAAAAAATTTTTTTTATTTCAGGATCTTTATTAAATTTTATTACAAAAGCTACGTGGAGAGGAAATCCAATTGGAGCTGTTTTAACATCTTGGACTTTAGTTCAAATAATTTTGCTCATTGGTTCACTGAATACTATTGCTCAAATAAATTCAGTTCTCTTCTTACTTAGTTATTTAGCTACTAATTTAGCATGCCTTGGATTAGAATTAGCTAGTGCACCAAACTTTAGACCAACATTCAATTATTTCACATGGCACACAGCAACAATAGGCCTTGTTGGAACACTTGTAATGATGTTTGTTATAAACAGCATTTATGCATCAAGCAGTATTATATTGTGCCTCATATTAGTAATTGTACTCCATTTATTTTCCCCAAGCAAAAACGCAGCATGGGGTAGTATATCGCAGGCTTTGATTTTCCATCAAGTTCGAAAATATTTACTGATGTTAGATTCTCGAAAAGATCACGTTAAATTCTGGCGACCACAAATACTTTTGATGGTTGCCTCGCCCAGGTCATCTTGTCCATTGATAGATTTTATTAATGATTTGAAAAAAGGAGGACTTTACGTTATTGGTCATGTAAAAGTCGGCGAATTTTCCGGAAAAGTTGATCCAACTATTGAAGAGTATCCTCATTGGCTCAGTCTCGTTGATCATATGAAAGTGAAAGCGTTCATTGAATTGACAGTTACAAGAACAGTAAGAGAAGGCCTCCACCACTTAATCAGATTATCTGGAATGGGAGCAATGAAACCTAACACAATTGTTCTTGGTTTTTATGATGATGAAGCACCCAAAGACTTCTTCCAAAACTCTCAGTATGCAACAACAATGTTCGAAAACGTTACAACATATGCAAATGGAAAAGTTTTTCCACTCAAACAATCTAGCACTGATAAAACTGTTGATGAACTTCAATATGTTGAAATGTGCCAGGACGTTCTAAATATGAAAAAAAATTTATGTCTCTGTCGCAATTTCCACATTTTAGACAAGTCTCAATTGACTAAGTAAGTCTGAAATTACCACTTATTATGAAAAAATCTGCATACATTTTATGTTTACTAATTTTTAATAATAATATTTTAGGAATTCAAATTTTAAATACATCGATGTGTGGCCTGTAAACTTTTTTCAACCTTCAGATCAAGATCCTTTTGATACGACTTCTTTATTTATGCTACAATTAGCATGCATCATTAATATGGTCCCCAACTGGAAAAATTTGCATCTTCGCGTTTTTCACTGTGAAGTGACAAAGAGCAGTAGTTCTAGTCTAAATATTTCAGAATCACACAGTTCGATTAATGAATGTCCCAGAATTTCAAATGAGCATAAATTAAGGAAGCTGTTGAATATGTTACGCATATCTGCTTCGATAACAAAAATACCAGATTGGAGCGAACAAATTGGAGAGCTTAATGGCCGATCCTTACTGGAGAGTAAAGCTGAAAGTTCATTTGAATCAGGTGTTGATACTGTAGAAAATACATTGAGCAATGTATCAAGAGCTTACATTTTAAAGTAAGAATTTATTCATTTATTCATTTTGTAAAATTAATTATACTAATTTATTATTATTTTTACAGCGTTAATAAATTAATTAGACAGTACTGCGCACAAACAGCCGCCGTATTTATATATTTACCAGCACCACCTTCGTTCAATACATGGGACAAGGATAATTTACGGAGGCAATATCTTCAACTTTTAACTGAACTAACGGCAGACTTGCCCCCAACTTTGTTAGTTCACGGCGTTAGCGCTGTTACATCAACAACTCTTTAACATTTAACGAAACAAAAAAATTAATGGAACTTTTTGTTACTTCTATTAATAGGCGGATAATAAGAATTAATAAAATAATAGAGTTTTATTGATAAATGTTTAGTAGCTTTTCTGGCAAGCTACTAAAATATTTGAAATTTTTGTTGAGGTTCATGAAAATAATTATATTTTATTTACACATGATTTTGTTTAAAAAAGTGATTCTAAATAATTGAATGATTTAGTTATATAGAGTATTGGTAGTATTAAAAAAAATCAGAATCAGAGAAACTAAGTATTCTAACTTGCAGTGAAAAAATTTTATTACACGTGCTTCTTAGAAAATATGTAAGACTGCCACATTAGTGAAAACAATTTGATAAATTTTTTATGATAGAATTTTTACAAAATGGAAAAATATACTGCCCTTTGATTGAATAATATGAATATTTAAGTTTTATTCTATGTTATTATACTTAATAATTTATCAAAAAGAAACTGAGAAATTGTGCTTCATGATACTTTTGTTAATGGCTCCAATTAAAACGGCTAATGTTTATTTTATGCAAGAAGTTATTCTTATTAAAAAAGAAGGCGAGATGTTTTTCTCTTTATTAGTATTATTTTCTGAGAAAATTGTTGATATTGTGATTACAAAGATATATAATATAAACCAGTGATTAAATAAATTTTTTAAAATTTGGTCTAAGTAAATGAATTAGAAACAGGTGTAACTTATGTGAAGGTATTTTTTACTCAGTATATTAAATAATATTATAAACTTCAGCAAAAGAGAACTAGACATCTACTGATGTCATTAGATACCTTCTCATCTACAAAAACAAATGCAAAAGCTAAAGGGAATTATAACAATGCAGAATTGTAAAAATTAAACATTTTCATTTATCACAGTCAAGAATTGTAATTGATAAAACGATTTGTTTATACTTATGTCAAAAAAAAAAATATATATATATATATATAATACTAATATACTTACTTATATAAGATAAATTGATCATGTATGTATGTATATCGAGACAAAATGGGCTAATTTTACACGAATTTGTGATCTTATAAATAATTACAATTGTAACTGTAATTAAAGTAGATGATAAAATCAAATAATAATAAATTTTATATAAAACAATGGAAAATTGAAAAAGTAAAAAATTAGCCCTATCTTTCATAATTTTTTTAATGTATAAAAAGATAACTCGACTTTTAATAAATTTTTTAATGCAAAACATATATTGCAATTTTAAGGAAGTTTTTTTTAATCTTAAAATATTTAGAATGTTAACAGTATAGTGTTTAATTATAATTTAAATCAGAAAAAGAAAATTTTCAAAATGTCCGCGTTTCCATATATAGCGCATGCGCACTTTACATTTACATGATAACATTTCAGCACTTTTGTATTTACGTTATATATTATTACAGGCATAATATTTATTTTATTTTTGTGAAAATCTACGGATATTTTGAAAAAATATGTTCACGTTATATAGGATAACATCAAACCTCCTTAGACACCTCATATATTTTATAGTGTCATGGAGCCTGAAATCAGCTGATCGCTATAAACATCAGCTGCATCAAAATATACATATATATATTTAGTCGAAATATGGAGGATAGCTGAGCTGGGTGCGGGGCAGTGCGCAATAACAATGTTTTGAATATTAAAATAAAGTGAAAATATGTTAATAGTTTAGAAAAAGTAGTTCCTACAGCTTTAATTATTATGGAGAAAATTATTAAAAAAGTATTACATACAGGAAAAAAAGTAGTTACATTTGTACCTGGAACAAAAGTATGTAAATAAAAGTGTTTATTGGTAAGCGACACATATATTCTAGTCTCGTTTTATTAATGTAGTCAATTCTTTTTAGGTAGTTTTTCACTTTAGAACTACAAAATGTGATTCTTCAAAGACTGTTATTGATGATAGTAGGAGTATGGGTAAACCAATGGAATTGGTTTTGGGCAAACAATTCAAGCTTGAGGTTTGGGAAGTTATAGTTCAAAAAATGGCCATAAATGAAGTTGCTGTCTTTACAGTTGACAAAAGTGTAAGAATAACTCACTTTTTATGGAAATATAATACTTATTTAAACTAAGCATTGATGCTTGATATTTCAGCTTGTCAGCCCATATCCATTTGTATCCAAAACCCTACGTGAAGCTGGTAAACCGACGGGTGAAAAACGTAATCATCATTGCTGTGGGGTAACATTGCAAAATGAAGGAATTGGATATGATGATTTAAATGATCTTATAAAAAATCCTCAAAATTTAGAATTCACTATTGGTATAATGTCTATGATATATATTTTTATTAATATGTGCTTATTAACATCATCTAACTTAAAAAATGTGTTTGTGTTCACAGAATTATTACAAGCTGTGCTTCCACATGAATATGAAAAAGAATCTTGGCAAATGACTGAAGATGAAAAACTTCAAAATATTCCAATATTGAAGGAGAAAGGGAATGCTCAATTTAGAGAAAAAAAATATGAGGCTGCAGCAAATACTTATGCTCAAGCAATTGGAATAGTTGAGCAACTCATGCTTGCGTATGTAAAGTTTTCAATTACATTAAAATTAATTACTTCTGATTATTTCGATTATTACAAGATTCTAATTAATAATACCATTTTTACATGGCAGCGAAAAACCAAATGATTCAGAATGGTTAAATTTGAATTCTATGAAACTTCCTTTACTTCTGAATTATGCACAATGTAAATTATTAAACAAAGAATATTATGCTGTTATTGAACATTGTACTACTGTGCTTAAAAGTGATCCTGGTATGAGAATATTATCTTTTCATTTACTATAACAATTTATAATATCTTGAATATTATAATAATTGCCTTTTCAGATAATGTAAAAGCTCTATATAGAAGAGGAAAAGCACATATTGGTGCATGGAATGAGAATGAGGCAATCACTGATTTAACTAGAGCAGCTGAGCTAGATAAGTCCCTGCAATCTGCTGTCAACAAAGAATTACAATCATTTGCTATAGCCATCAAAGAGAGAAATAAAGTACAATCCAAAAAACTTGCAAACATGTTTGCAAATTAATCCTTTACATGAAACAAAAAATTTAATGTTTTTTTTTTATAATTCATTTAAAACACATGATAATCTATACTTTGACGCATAGTCATACACTCAACTTCGTCAATTTTTAATGTGTTTGTTTTTATATTAATATCTTCTTCAAGTTGAATTTGCATTTTTAGCAAAAAGCGCAATGATGCTTGAGCCTAAAAAAACAAAGATATATTTAATGTGCTACATGGTATTTTGTGTATATATTTTGTATGTATAAAATGTATCTCAAGAGAGATTTTAAAATATTAATTATGTTGTATAATATATTGAATATTAAAAATAATTTAATATAACAAAATTAACAGATTTATTTTATATAAAATACATGGATAAGTTTGAATAACTTACTTCAAATAATGCTTGTTGCAGCTGAGTTACAACTTCTCGAAGATCAAATACTTCTTTACTAAGACTTTTTTCAACATAATCACAAGTAAGTTCCAAACCTGGTCTTTGGTAACGATTACCCAATCTAGTATGTGCTAATGCAATAAATCCTTCTTTTTCAGCGATTATTTTTTCCAGTCTTGTAATGTTTCTGGTCATTTCATTTGCTTGACGCATAATCTAAATGTTTTTTTATTA
Source organism: Cecidostiba fungosa (assembly GCA_900474305.1). Lineage (NCBI taxonomy): Eukaryota > Metazoa > Arthropoda > Insecta > Hymenoptera > Pteromalidae > Cecidostiba > Cecidostiba fungosa. The sequence goes on from UCOJ01002138.1 coordinate 10,462, forward strand.
TTTATAGGTCAGAAGATAATATTTTTTTATAAGTAAAATAATTTACCTCAGAATGCTGAAGCTCCAATTTTTCTTTTGTATCTTTGGTTTCTTCAATTCGTTGTCGAAAAGCTTCATCAGTTGAATTTTTTTGATTTATCAAGTCAGTTATAATTTGTTTAAGAACAAGATCAATACGAGAACGTATTCTTTTTGCAGTTTGTATTTCCTTAGTTGATTCATCAATATTTCTTTTAGTTTTCATTTCCCATTCTTCTAAAGTTATACTCCTAAATAAGCATACTTCATAAAATTATTGCTATTATTAAAAAGTAGATTTTTTTTAATACATACGAAGCATCTAAAGTTGATTTTCCATGATAAATACTAAGATTTAAGCTAGTTTCTTTCAAAGTAGAATTATGTCTATCAATACGCAAATTGTTTTCTTTATCTTCTAAATCACGATCTATATGATATAATGTAGATTTTAAAAGTCGGATTTGTTCTGTAGTTTGTTCTAAAGTTTTTGACATTAACTGATCAGCACACTTTATTCCTTTACATTCTTGACGCAGTTGTTTCTCAACATTGTCGTTTACCAAGTCTATCCCTAATCTACGCTCTCTGAAAATTGTTACCATTAAAAAGCATAAAAACTAAACAAATTTCTGCATTAAGTAATAGATTATAAAACTCGCAATCTCACCTTGCTAACAAACATTTTTCACAAATATCCAAAGCATTTTGTCTCAATGAGGATAAAGAGTCTAACAAACGATTTTTATAGCTTGTAAGTGCATCTATTTCTAAAGGTAGTTCATTTCTATTGCGAATTAATTCCTGTTTACAAAATTCTATTTCACTAATTCTTTCATTGAGACAATGATTAGTTTGATCTCTGTTAGAAATAACTTTTTCAGTAGTAAACTGACATACTTGATTAGATTTAGCTATTATTTGACGAGCAAGTTCTTGCTGTGTCTCAGAGCAATGATTTCTGTACAAAAATTACTTCAATTACTAACTATTGAATGTTAAATTTGTAATTAAAAAAATATAAATATTACATACCTCAAATGATTGTTATAATACCAATCTTTTATTGTAAATTTAAAATTTTGCCGCGATGTATTATGTTGTTCAATTTGTTGATTAATTTTTAATGAATTTACCATTTTAATTTACTAAGAAAGAATTAAATAATAAAATTTAAAGGATTATGATATCCAAAATTATACTCGACCTAACAGATACGCGTTTCTATAGAAACTGTATACAATATCGACGACTATAACCAGTATGATAACATGTATATATTTTTGTCAAAAGAAAATACACCGCATATAGTACAATAAAATTTTTAAGATACAGAAAACTATTAAAAAATATTTTTAAAATATTAAAAAAAAATTAAATATTAATAAGGTATTAAAATTTAAAAAAAACTGACGATCGCAAACACTTTTAAATGTCTCTCCAAGCAGTGATTCAAATTCAATCACGTGATCGAAAAAAAACATGGAGCTCCAAATGCTCCAATGATAACGCGCGAAACTTGAGAGTCTTCCTGTTTTCCTGGAACCGACACATGGAGAGGACATTTGACCGGCATACCTATAATGGTGCTCGCACGGGCCCATCGTATTTGGCGCGCGCGGCGAATTGACGGAAATTTGACGTCAAAAAGCCGGGGTACAACGCCGTCACGCGTGCGGCATGCGTGTTGTCTTATTGCTGGCATTGTGCCGACGCAATGTTATCTGGGCAGTGTTAAACAGACCCCCCTCTCTTCTCTGAAGAGTAGGACCACCAGGGCAGACGCTGAAGGCTCTGGCTCTCCGGAGGTGTCGAAGGTAGATAGACCTTCGCCATTTAATGTAAGGCTGGTGAGCGAGGCCCGTAAAGACGAGATTATGAGGGCGAAATCATCTCATAAGCGTTTTAGCACTAGCGACATCGAAAGATCACGCCTAAGTAATAATGTTGTAAGGTATCTGTGTCACACGAACATTTTTAATAATGAAGCGCTTAGTTCTAATAAGTATGCTGAATTCCGAGAATTAAAGGTCGTTGCAAAAAACCTTGGCTTCAAGTTCGTGTGGCACAGACGTGGCAAGTATCTTGTTCGACTGAGCGAGAGCATGCAGGCCCATGCGTTTGGCTCTGCCTCCGATCTTGACACTATCTTAAAGTCATATCGTATTAATGTTAATCCTGCGATTGACACCCCCACGACCGCATTAATGGCTGAACCGGCGTCCTCTATATCTTCTCTGCCGACTGAGATTAACAGCACTGGCCATCCTTGCAAGTCAAATTGACTATCTCCGCGCGCGAGCGATCCTGCCGATGGTGGGCTGAGGGCCGGCTTCGTTAATGTGACCTCCCTCAGGGCACACATTGGCGCGATTCGCGAATACTTGCGCGAGCGTCCTTCCTTCCGAATATTTGCTGTTGCGGAGATGCACCTGAATGCCAATGTTTCTGACGAGTAGGTTGGCATTGACAACTTTTGCATTACTCGGCAGGATCGCAACTTGGAGGGCGGCGGGCTGGCCCTGTATGTGCACAACTCTTTTAAAACATCGATAATCGCGAGGTCCAATACAGAACAGCCTGGGAAACCAGGAATTTCTGAATATTTAATTTGCAGTGTGCAACAGGGTCGATCGCCTCCCGTATTTGTTGCGGTCTTCTACCGACCTCCTCATGTTCCGTTTTTAAAAGTTAGTGACTTGATTGACCAGCTTCATACCTGTGCTAGTGACTTTAGTCATAAAATCATCATGGGAGATTTTAATGCCAATCTGCTCTCTGCGACTGCTGATGCGAGGTTTGTGCGTAATCTGGCCAGTGATCTTGTTTTAAAAATTGTTGAGCACGGCGCTACTCATTATACTGACGATTCCAATACTTGGATTGATGTAATCTTCGTACACGATAACGATGATATCTTGAGCTCGGGGAATCGTATGGCGACTTTTCGTAGTCATCACAATATTATAGATGTCTGTATTAAAGTCCACACTTTCAACACAATAACTCCATCTGCATTTACGTATCGTGATTTCAAATCAATAGACACTTTAAATTTAATGTCTACTCTCGAAAACTGCGATTGGTCATCCCTTTATTGCCCGAGCATGGATGTCATCGCGGGACTTGACCGTCTCAGTAAAAATCTGTTATACGCTTTGGACGAACTTGCTCCTCTAAAAACATTCACGCCGAGGAGCAAAGTTGACCCGTAAGTTGATTCTGACCTACTAAACCTTTATAAAAAGCGTGATGCGGTTCGGCGCCGGTTCAGAAAAACAAGAGATAATAGGTTCTGGGAGGAGTATCTTCAACTTGCTTCCGAAGCTGAGGCCAGGACGGAACAGGCTCGCAGTTCCTTCCTGAAAAATAGAATTTTTGAGGCACTAAACGATAAGAGGGACATCTGGAAGGAGCTGCGTGTCCTCGGACTTCTGCCTTCCCCGAAGGAGGTGCTCCACGGTTTTACCCCGGGGGAACTCAACGACCACTTCACTAGGGTATCGGTTTCTGACACTGAATCTGAGGGGGTACTGGCCGACATTGTGGCTTCGGCCTCTGAGGAGGGCTTCACTTTTGGGGAGATTTCCCTCTCAGATGTGATTCTTGCCGTGTCGCATTTCTCTTCTCAGGCGGTGGGTGAGGATGACATCCCTCAGAAAGTTATTGCCATGGCTCTCCCTCTCTCGGGCCTCGATTAGTTAACTTATTTAACTCGTCTCTATCCAGTGGTATCTTCCCTGGTGCCTGGAAGCGGGCCCAACTGGTGCCCTTAAAGAAGACCTCGATTCCTTCTTCGGTTTCTGACTTTAGGCCCATTGCTATCCTTTGCTTTCTCTCCAAAGTCCTTGAAAAAATTGTGCACACACAATTTACGGAGTTCCTCGAGTCAAAGAACATCTTAAACCCGCTTCAAACCGGATTTAGACGTTTTCACAGCACACAGACTGCGCTTTTAAAATCAACCGAGGACATACTTCACGGGATTGATGGCGTTGAAGTACTTGAAAATAACAAGAACAAGAGAATCAAGAAGTTGGTGACCTTTCTTCTCTTGTTCGATTTTAGCAAAGCCTTTGACACGATTTCCCCTACTCGATTGCTTCTTAGATTTATAGCATTGGGCTTCTCCAGAAATGTGATCTCGTGGATTAAATCCTATATTTCGGGTCGTGAACAGAAAGTCGTCACAAAATCTTTGGGCCAGTCCGAGTGGCTCACTACCAATCTCGGCGTTCCTCAGGGCTCGGTTCTGGGACCTTTGCTCTTCAGTCTCTATATTAATGACATCGGAGACACTGTGAGTGCTAACGGCGTGCAACACCTTCTGTATGCAGATGACTTACAGGTTTATACGCAGGCGGAACTATCCGATTTAGATGCAGGCATTGCGCGCTTGACAAATGCGGCGAGAGCTGTGTCGGCGTGGGCGAGGGCCTCCGGTCTTCATCTCAACGTTATTAAAACTAAAGCCATTTTTTTCGGGTCAGAACATAACGCTAATATTATTAAAAGTCTTAATCTTCCTGGCATTGAGGTGGAGGCTGGGTCCTTTGTTCCCTTTGCCGAAACAGTTAGAAATCTTGGGGTAGTCATGGATGAGAGGCTCACTTGGAGGCCTCACGTGGAATATGTGACAAAGCGAGTAAACCGTGC
>UCOJ01002139.1:0-15180 GCA_900474305.1 Cecidostiba fungosa
CTATATATTATTACAATATACTATTATTAATTAACCTCAGTGTTATTTATTTATCCACGCATTCCAACAAAAACATATATTATCAATGAAAACTCGTTGTATACGGGGTAGGTGGGTTTGGGCATTTTGGATTTTGATTTTTTTTTGCTCTCGCTCGCCGACCTGCGATTTACCGTCGTATTTTTATACAAAATATTTTTTATTGAAAACTCGCTGCGAATGGGATAGGTGGGTTTAGGCATTTTGATTTTCGATTTTATCGCTTTCCTCCGATGTGCCGACGTATTTTTAAAACATATTTTATCGATGAAAACTCGTTGTGTACGGAGTAGGTGGGTTTGGGCATTTTGGTTTTTGATTTTTTTGCTCTCGCTCAGTGGGTTTAGGCCCTTTGGTTTTTGATTTTTCTTTGCTCTCGCTCGCCTACGTCCGATTTACTGACGTATTTTTATACTGAATATTGTTTATTCAAAACTCGCTGCGAATGGGGTAGGTGGGTTTAGGCAGACTACTGTGCCTTCAAAAAGACGATCTTGCGATAAGTTGGAGAAACAGGGTTTCTAGCGTTGCTAATAAAAAATGCATGAAAATACTTGTTTGCAAGAATGTATAACCTTGAAGGGAGTTTAATTCTTCTTAGCATGAAACTATTGCGAAAAGTTGGAGCGCTAGAGAATGATGCTGCTATATTCGAAAATAGCTCTCCTCACTGTAATGAGTCAATAGCTGTCGAAATAAGATGCTGCGTGCGAAATTAGCTTTTACCGAAGGTTTTTAGTCAAGGTCAGTCACATGAGACTGAATGTAGAAGTGCTTTCATAAAAAGCTTATCCGGAATGTTTTTCAACAAAAGCTATAGCATGAGTATTAAGACCATATCGCCGGCTATACTGCGCTAGTCTGTTGTTTTTAGAACAAGATATTCAAAAAGTTGGAGAGGCTCTGTGTCTAAGCTGCGCTACTAAAAGAAGAATGAAAATACTTGTTTGCAAGAATGTTTGAGCATTAATATCCTCAAAAGGGAGTTTAATGCTTCTTAGCATGAAACTGTTGCGAAAAGTTGGAGCGCTACCGGAAGATACTACACAATTCGAGAATAGCTTTCCCGAATGGAATGAGTCAGGAGTTGTCGGAATAGGTGCTGCGTTCGAAAATCGCTTTTCCCGAAGGTTTTTAGTGAGGATCTATCACATGAGACGTTAAACCAAATGAGCAAAGAGACCTCGAGAGCTTGTGCTTATCTAGTGAAGAAGAGCTTCAATGAAAGGCTTATCCAGAAGTCTTTTCGTCAAAAGCTTTCGCGTGTGTCTTTAATTTAAATTGCCAGGTATACTACGCTAGTACGTGCTTTTCAGAAAGACGATCTTGCGGTAAATCGGAGGGGAACTGTGTCTAAGCTGCGCTATTAAAGAAAGCATAAAAATACTTGTTTGAAAGAATGGATATATTTGTAGGGAGTTCATTGCTTTAAAAAGCATCAATCTATTGCGAAAAGTTGGAGCGCTAAAGGATGATGCTGCTGTATTTGAAAATAGCTTTCCTCACTGTAATGAGTCAATAGTTGTCGAAAAAGGATGCTGCGAGCGAAATTAGCTTTTACCGAAGGTTTTTGGTCAAGATCATTCACATGAGACTTTAATCCAAATGAGCAAAGACACCTTAGAGCTTGAGTGTAGATGTCCTTTCATAAAAAGCTTATCCGGACGGTTCTTCGACAAAAGCTATAGCATGAATCTTAAAACCAAATCGCCGGCTATACTGCGCTAGTCTGTGCCTTCAAAAAGACGATCTTGCGATAAATTGGAGAGGCAGCGTTTCTAGCGCTGCTAATATAAAAAGCATGAAAATACTTGTTTGCAATAATGTATAACCTTGAAGGGAGTTTGAAGCTTCTTAGCATGAAACTTTTGCGAAAAGTTGGACCGCTCCCGGACGATGCTACACAATTCGAGAATAGCTTTCCCGAATGGTATGAGTTAGGAGTTGTGGGAATAGGATGCTGCGTTCGAAAAAAGCTTTTCCCTAAGGTTTTTAGTCAAGATCTTTCACATGAGACGTTAAACAATGAGCAAAGAGACCTCGAAAGCTTATGCTTTTTAAGTGCTTCTTGAAGCGAATCCCGAGATACGTCGTTCTCGAAGCCGCAGCCGAGCTATGACGTTCTCGGAGCCGCAGCCGAGATACGTTCTTCTTCCACTCAGCCTTCGATATAGCGTTTATTTTTGAACGGTTCGAACTGCATTATAGTCTTCATTTTTACTGCCGCTATTTACGTTAAAGTTAAAGACGGATATTATATATTAATTTGCAAAATTCATAATAAAAAGTGATGGAGCCACACTTGTATTGAAACAGGAAGACTAAAGTAAGGAGAGTCAATGGGATAATAAATATTTACAATACAATACATAGTTAAACAATTAAAATAATCTTGAAAAATAATATTTATTATGTAATTATGTAATTATATAAATAATTATTAATTAATCAGACGGCTGTTGTACAATTGGATCTGACCTAACCATTACTTTTTCTGTATTGCTCAACTCGCGTTACAACCAATAATAAGACATATACAAAATAATAATAACATATTATATAATTAACCGTTCTTTTATTCCATTGTGCGATGGAATAACAAACAATTATAAATCTACGAACACTTAACCACTTCTTAATACATCTGATTGATATATTTGTATTAATCTGGAATATCTGGATTTGTAATCATACTAGAGCCCTGCTCTATTTCCCTAGACAGTTGGAAAACTACTTTCAAAAACTAATTTCGGTGTAAATTTGTAAAAATAGTATTACAATACTAGTGGTATAACAGGTTTGCGGTAAAAAAATATACAAATATAGAAATATACAATAATTACAAAATTTTACGACATATACCGGTTGAAAAAAATCTTATAATACGTAATAAAAACATGTGATAAAAATATGTACTTTTACTATATATCTTTTAGGTTTCAATTTAACACGTGCATAAATTAATGTAATAAAAACACATACTAATAAATCATACCCCTGATTATTAAACAAAAATTAAAACCCAAAAGACATATAATAAAAGTACATATTTTTATCACATGTTTTTATTATGTACTAAAAACATATGATTGTTTTCAACCGAGATACGCCGATCAATTTTTAATTCTATGATTCTAATAAACTTATTTAATATTCTTTTTCGGACGGCCTCGTTTTCTTAATGGTAATTTCTTGTTTTCCACCTGTTTGGCTTCTTCTGTGATTCAAGCTTTCTCTAATATCTGCTTTGCATTATTAAGACTAGCACCTTCAATTACTTGGGCACTCTTGGGTAGATTATCTTCTTTTAGTTTATAAAGTTTTGCGAACATTCTGTCACTTTCGGCTTGTTTGATCAGACTAGTGATCATTGTCTTTCTCTCTATGGGTCTTTTGGTCGCCAGCCTGACTTCTTTGACACTCCTATCCCTAAATATAATGGATTTAATTACTTTTAATTATTTTACATAATTTTCATTTTCTTATTATATCTATTACATTACAAACTTAAGTTGATTTCCTCTTTGCTTTTTTATCCGGCTCGAATTGCTCCGAGGTACGAGCTTCTTTGGTAGGCCTGTCTTCCTTTATCTGCATAGCATCTATTTTAGTGCGCCAGTCTTTATGTGTTGTAGAAGCTGCTTCGGGAAACCTGTCTTTCTGTACGAACTGAGCTTCCTCTGCCAGCCTGGGTTCTTTGGCACAAGTTCTCTCTGCCAGCCTGGCTTCTTTAGCACGAGTATTATCTACCAGCATGGCTTTTTTAGCACGAGTTTCCTCTGCCAGCTGAGCTGCTTTTGCGAGCTTGACTTTTGCAGCGAGCTTGGCATCCTCTGCCAGCCTGGCTTCTTCAGCACGAGTTTTCTCTGCCAGCATGGCTTTCTTAGCACGAGTTTCCTCTGCCAGCCTGGCTTCTTTAGCACGAGTTTCCTCTGTCAGCCGAGCTCTTTTTGCATGCTTGCCTTTTGAGAGTTGTGCCTCGTGTTTGTCAAGCCTGACTCCCTTCACACTCCTATCCCTAAATATAATGGATTTAATTACTTTTAATTATTTTATATAATTTTCATTTTAAATATCTATTACATTAGAAACTTACGTTGATTTCCTCTTCCTATTATAGTCCTTTTGACTAGGTCTTGCCTGGGCATTGTCGTCTCTTAAGGTCGCATCATAAACCTCGATATCCTGGGCTTCACTGCTTTTTTCCACTTCATCATCAAACTCGCTATCCTGGGCTTCACTGCTTTTTTCCACTTCATCATCAAACTCGCTATCTTGGGCTTCACTGCTTGTTTCCACTTCATCATCAAACTCGCCATCCTTGCCATCATCTTCCTTGACCTCTGTCTTTCTGGGCAAGCACCTTAATCTGAAATGAGAAATTGAGTTATTATTTTTTGCTTTCTACATACCAATGAATTAAATAAAATTATTACTTGAAACACTTGGCCACTAAATTTATGTATATCTTCATTTCACTAGATATCTGGATATTAGTGTTTCTTTTTACTAATTCCGCATGTTTTTTACTTAATGTTTCAAAAGTGATTGTATCTACAGAAATAAATTTATCTTTATTTGTAAGTTGTTTACAATTTATATTTTGACTTTCATCACATCTATACTTTAGTGATAACTCTGAAATATCTATTAACAAATAATTATTAATTAACAATAAATAACGAATATGGTACGTATAAATAATCAATTGCTTAATGATTATCATCTTACATAAATTGTCAGGATCTTTTATAGTATAGGTCTTTACTGGGGAAACGTCATCCATAACCGAATGAAAAACTGTCATAACCTCCATTCTGGTAAGATTCCTCAAACTTTCATACAACGGTTTTTGAAAGAGTTTATCGGTTTTATATTGCTTGTGCCCTTGTTTCAATAAATTGATATTTATGCTTCCACTAACACTATTATCTTGAAATTTTGCAATAATTTCGTAGACATCTTTGTACATGTCATGATTCTCGTCTTCTATAATTTGTCGCCAGCTTTTAAATATTAAGCTCCATAATTGAAGTACATTTATTAGTGCTGGAGCTACAAAGGATGCAACATGACTACAAATACTTTGCCCAGACTGATCGTCGACTAGAAAAATAACAATTAATAATGTTAAATTATAGTATTTTAGTTCTTCTGATCACAAGTAGTACTTTTTTTTGTGCTTACGTGACTTTAATTCGTCGAAGTGTTTGTGGTATATCGTTTTATACTCTTCCAAATATTGGACTACAATAGTCACTACATTAACCTTGACATTATAAATAGTATTATTTACATACTGTAAGCATTTTTTCAGATAGTCTGACTTTAATTTAATACGATTAGAAGTAAAAACAATTGCGTGGAGATCACGGTTTATATACATCCAGTGCATAACTCGTTGCCAACGTTCTGACTGACTGAAAAGTAGAGGTCGTGATGGCATTTTAAATTCCTTATTTAATCTCAAAACTTTTACAACGATATGATGCCTATAACTGCTCCGTGGGTCGAACCTATAATAGGGTTGTATCGTATACTTAGGTACCGTGTGTATAAGTCTGGAAACGAATCCTCTTTCTCCGTGGGTATACCTATACTTAGTCAATAAGAACAATCGCGTACAATTAAAACTCAAATACTATTCACACAAATAACTTATTTTATACAAAAGCACGACTGTTCGACAGCTGTTCGAGATGGCGGCCAAACTGGTTCTGACTGTTCTGAGCGCTCGAGCGGGTCTCGCGCTCGCCATAAAGGTGTCCATAATATAAAAATCCTATTCGAGATTATCGAAATATCGAAATCTCCGGAACGATTCGCGGATTCGCCGCGAACATAATCTAATCTCGAATTGGAGATGCGAATTTGAACTGCGCTTGCGCGTGTGGCGAGATATGCCCGTATGCCGAATCGGCGGACCTGGCGCACTGAGATGAATAATTGTAAATACTGAAAAATGTAAATACTGAAATACACATGCGCGCAGCGCTAAAACGTATGTGATTTTATGTCAATATTCGGACATCTTTTTATGACCCTTGCAACATTTCACGAAATATAAAAAATAGTCACAAAAAATGAATAGCAGTCACAATTTTCTCAACATATCACGAAAAATCACGAGAAATAAGAAAAAATCACACATTGTCACAAAAACTCACAAATAATCAGAATTTTTTCAAAATATCACAAAAAATCACGAAAAATAACGAAAGCGAGGGCGCAGGGCGCCTGTGGAAAATACATCAAGTGCTTAAATTATTATCAGAGTCTTAAGAACACGAGAATCAGAATTTTTCAAAATATCACAAATCACGAAAAATAACGAAAGCGAAGGCGCAGGGCGCCACAGGCGCCTGAGGAAAATACATCTAGTGCTCAAATTATTATCAGAGACTGTAAAAGCACGAAAGATGACGAAGAATGGAAAAGAGCAATAAATGGAGCATTATTTTGAATGATGCGAAAATAAATTTAATGACGACGTACAAAACCTCAGAAATAGTCACAATTTTCTCAAAATATCACGAAAAATTACGATAATTAACGAAAAATTACAAATAGTCAGAAAACATCACAAATAGACAAAATATCACGAAAAATCACATAAGATAACGAAAAAACGATAAGCGAGGATGGCTCAGTATCTGAAAGTCGAGGGTGCCGTATAGGCGCCTGAGGCAAGTACATCAAGTGCTAAACAGAGTCTGTAAAAACACATTCGCATTTTGTTGTTCTCCGTATTTTTTATACAAAATTGCATAAATAAGACCATTTTTATCGTCTATAAAGTCAATTAAGAATAGTTATTCAAGCTGTTTACTTAAATATAAATATATAGATGCCTGTCTAAAATTTAAAATTATAACATTTAAACTTATGTTTTCAAATATTACGTATCACACAAAATGCGCGCGACGCGCGCTTAACGTATACGAATAGTTATTCAAGCTGTTTAATACTAAATATAAAAATATTGATGCTACTTAAATATAAATATATAGATGCATTACTACAAAAAAGAAATCTGAAATTAAGATAACCTGATCTGAAATTTGTTGCATTAGAGGTCAATTTGTTTCATTTTAAAACCCTCCACAACTAAATTTTATTGTGTTGTAAAATAAAGAATAACACGTTTAAAAATATATCTACGGGTACATAAACAAATTTTTGAAAACGCATCAAATTTTAGATGAGGTAATCTTAATTTCAGATTTTTTTTTGTAGTGATGTTTTAAATTTAAAATTATAACATTACACTTATATTTCAAATATTACGTTTCATACAAAAATGCGCGCAAAGCGCGCTTAACGTACGCTAGTAATTTCATAATAGCCACTGGCTGTGTTCGATTCGAGCGACGCTCGCACTTGTTTTTGTCAAAAACCGTTGTATGACGTGTTATAAAAAATAATTCTTTATAGTATTTTTAATGCCAAAAGTAATACTGCAGGATCATTTATACTTTCTACCAGAATAGTGCTTATTAAATAAATACTTGCAGATAAAAATATAATGGTTATAGCACTATACAATGATTTGAATTCAGAATCATTCATTTTAATTTACAAATAAAATAACAACTCCAAAATTCGCTGATTCAAAACAGAAGATAGTTTTGCTGGGTGTTGTTATTATTAAGGGGATCTAAGAGTCAATTAAAAATTCAAATCTGGCGCCACAAAATAGCAGACGAACAAACAACTAATTTGCTTATAAAAAATAGTAAAAACAAAATTACGAAAAATCACGACATAGTTGCCCTCCGTTATGTAATTATCTATCATTTTACAAAGTTTGAAGTTTATAAATCTCTTGTTGAATTGTATTCGAAAAACGTCTTAAAATCATGTAATTCAAATGCCATTTGTTGAGGTATTGCAATATAAACTTGAACCTTTGAAAAATGATAGATAATTACGCAACGGAGGGCAACTATGTCGTGATTTTTCGTAATTTTGGTTTTACTATTTTTTATAAGCAAATTAGTTGTTTGTTCGTCTGCTATTTTGTGGCGCGAAATATGAATTTTTAATTGACTGTTAGATCCCCTTAACGTTTCTGCTAATACTTCAAAACAATGTTCATCTCTATAACCTCGAACGATTTGAATATAAATCTCATCGCTGTGTTGATGCCGAATTCAATGTCATACAACGGTATTTGACAAGCGAGTGCGAGCGTCGCTCAAATCAAACACAGCCAGTATTATACGTCGCTACTATAATAGCTACTATCCGCGAAAAAATCGCCGGTGTTGGGAAAATCCCAGCACTGGTGCAGTGGTAAATATGTCGTTGACCCAGTATCGGTATGCCAATGCTGACATACCAACTCTGGGCCTATGCTGGGCCAGTTCAGTAGTCCACATTATTTATCGATTGAGTACCGGCTGCTCAGTACTGGCCCGACGCTGGGACGGAGTTGGCAAGCCAGTACTGGCGTGCCGACACTGGGCCAATGTCGGACCAGTATTGTAAGATTATGACTTATAAAATGCCATCAAAATTATCTGTACTGGGCCGACACTGGGACGAAGTTGGCAAGCCAGTACTGGCGTGCCGACACTGGAACAATGCCGGCCCAGTGCAGCTTCTATGACTAATAAAACGTTTTCAAAATTATCAGTACTGGTCCGATACTGGCCCGATGCTGGCAGACCAACGAAAAGTTTCAAAGTACATAAAGTGCGAACAGCCCGAATGGTTATTGGGGGGTTTTCTCCCATAAGCCCACGGGCTTTATAGTCCATACGTCGCCGATGACCTTTTGGGCGTTTCGGTATATAATATAAGGAATAACAAGTTATTTCTTAGACGACTCTGGCTCAGTACTGAACCGGTATCGGCAAAGCGGCAAAGAACTTGCAATTTTTTTTCCTTCTTTTTTCTAGGATTCTGAGGACACCATCATCGTTAGGATTACCATTGGCCCACTACTGGCCCGACGTCGGGCTGACACAACACTACTGGCTTAACTCTGGCGGCAACGATGGGACGAGAACGGGCCGGCATTGGCTGACGATCGGCCCGGTACTGGCCCAGTACTGGTAGTACATTAAGAAATAGAAAATCCACATTTTTTGTTGCTTGGATTTTTTGCCAGTACTGGGCCAGTACCGGGCCGATGGTCAGCCAACATTGGCCTAATGACGTCCCGTTTGTTTCAGCCGTACTTAAACCAGCGTTGGCTCGGCGTTATCAATCCGACGTTATGCCGGTACTGGGCCAGTGGTGATTCCGACACAGCGCCGACGTCGGTATATCGGCGTGCAGTACTGGGCCGACGTCGCGAAATTTTTTTGCGGGTAATACTATAATAGCTAATAGCTACTATACGTCGTGGTGGTCGCTAGCTAACGTCTCGAAAGCGGTTAAACTCAAATTTTCGAACATTGATACGTTGCGGTTTTTTATTCTGAAAATCAGTTATTGCAGTAGTAGCGCTACTAATATAAAGTTCAGTGATAATGAGTGAAGCAGCTGAAAAAAGAAACCATCGAAATTACTCGGAAGAAGACTTTCAAAACGCATTAAAATTTAATGTATTCGCGAGGAAAAGAAAAGTATCCGCTATGCAAGCAGAATTTATTCGGTTCCTAGAACAACTTTGTCTGACACCTTACATGGCCGAGTATCTGAAACAAAAAGAAAAATGGGACCACAGCCCTACTTAACATTTGAAGGCGAAGAAAAAATAGTTGATTGGATAAATAATTTAACAAAATGTTGGTTTCCAGTAAAAACCTACTATCTGTACCAAACAATACAGAAGATAGTTGAAGCCGGCAAACTTAAAACACCATTTAATAATAACAAGCCAGGTAAAAACCTGGTTGAATCTTTTTCTGCAAACAGAAGAAATAATTAGAAACTGGTTTCGAGGTTTGAAGAGTATTTTACAAGAAAATAATGCTCTTGACATTTTTGAAGATCCTTTGTAACAGATGATGTCAGGGTTCACTCAGAGAGGGAGAAAGGCACAATTAGTTGGTTGGTGTTGAGCTTTATTTAAGTTAATCGGAGCTCCGCTCTGGAGGCTGGCCGCCGGTATATATAGACTGCCTGCTACACCGTCGTCGCGGCCCGACGACGGAGAGCAGTCCCACGCGTTCAGAAGTGCAGAATCGGCACTTCTGCTCGTGGGAACTCGCGGGCAGCAGCGGTGTCGCCAACGGCAGACACCGGACCCGCCACCGGAGAACCTCGAGTTCGTCCGAGAACGTCTAGTAGAATATTTAATGGTGATGAAACTGGTATGCAAATATGTCCAACAACAGGAAAAGTGATTGGTCCTAAAACATATAAAAACTTGTATGACATTAAAATGGGTAATGAAAAGGAAACAATCACAGTTCTTCTTTTTTTTCTGCTGATGGAGAAATTGCCACACCTTTAATCATATACCCGTACATTCGTTTACCTTAAGAAAATATCGAAATGAAAAAATCGAAAAATCAAAAGATTTCTGATAACGTCTTCAAAGATCATTTATTTTACCCTTCCCCTTTGCGAAGCAATAAACGAAGATCAAATGAAAAACAGCCAAGTGCAATCTCCTCCGGTGCTTGGCGGGATTATTTTACAAACAAAAAAGTTATAGCAACTGCTGCGTTACAGGAAAAGGAAAAGAAAAAAGCAGAAATAAAAAAAAGAAAAGAAGAAAAAATTGCTCTAACTAAAATAAAGAAAGAGCAAAAAAAACACAAAGCTATGACAAAAAGAAATAAAAATATTAAAGTGATTGAAAATGTTGAAAAAGAAGTAGAAAAAGAGCCACCAGTTAAAAGGCCAAGAAGAATCATAAAGAAAAAAGTTGAACATGATTTTGAATATTATGACGAGACCGTAAACTAAATATTCTTATTTTCATTATATTTATTTTATTTTTATTTTATTTATTCAACGGGTAATAACCCTCTTACAATTTATACATCAATAAAAGGTGGTATAAGTCCAATATTAAACTAAATTTATACAGTATACTAAAAATAAATTTGAATTAAGAATATGTGGTGACAATATATAATATTTGCTATTAATTTTATAACAATATAATTTAATAAAAGTGTTATCTATTGCTTTATTCCTAGCTTTTAATTTAATTATTAAACCTACTTACTACATAAACGATTATTTCTCTGTTCAAAATTAGCGGTCGACAACTGGCACGTGATTATGGTCGACTACTAAAATTTCCAGCCGACTACTAGCCAAAAAGCATTTTTTTTTGTCATAAAATATTTATTTTATGAGTGCTAAAAATAAATTTAAAAAGTGAATGAAATGATTAATCTATTTAGTATGAACTAACCATTTTCTTTTGTTAAAAACGTTTTTTATTTTTTACTCGTACAACGAAGTGGAATATAACCTTAAGTGGCCGACCACTAGTGCATTTACTCTGATGGACAATCACAGGTCCTATATATAGGCCTTTGTTGTGAAAACACATTTGAGTCTCTTTCACCTCCTGAAGGCCTTGTAAATACATTCTCATATCCGACCAATACACGAATCATTTCATTACCAAACATATCTATATATTTTTCACCATTTTTAACATCGTGAATTTGTATTGCTACTTTATGGCGGCAGTTTTTTTTTTGTGATCATTATACATGTCAGCCTGCAGAGTCTCTGAACATTCTTCATTCGGACATTGATATACCAACTGATTAAGTATTCTTTCAACGGTCTTATTTCTAGAAAAAGATCCAGTGCAGCGCATTGGGCAAATATTTTCAAATTTTTCTGTACCAAGGCTGTTTTTTTATACAAATACCATGACCATTGGGGCATTCATAATAAAATTCAACGATTGAATCGTAACATATTTTACATTCACAATACGACTTAATTTTGTTAAGTTCTTCCTCTGATTTTGAAATAATAGCCGGCTCAGAAGAATTATTCTTCAAGCCGATTTGGCTGTTATTGGTCTCTGGAGTTGAAGGTGCAATTTGTTCTGAACTGTTTTTACACTGACAAACCTGACCAAGTATTATTTTCTCTTGTAGTTTGAAGTTAGCCCGATACTGAAAGAAGAATAAACAACCCAGCATTACTTCATAGAATCAATAAATGTTCTAATGACAGATGACAGCCTCTTTGGATCTGGTATAAATACCTTTTTAGTTATACTTTCAACTGATTCATCATTTTTCTTCTCACTAATAACTTTTTGCAGATTTTTCCAGAACTGCACTCGACGGCCTGCTCGATGCTAGAAACAAAATTTAAAAAAATTGTTTGTCTAAAGGCCCCAATAGCGTACGCGACACTCACAAAAATGTATTCTTGTGATTAGCGGATTGTTGTATCAAATATGAACCCAGAAGAAATCCACTTGGTATTAAACGAATCTTCCACAATCAAGAAGATTCCATTATAATCAAATTTCTGACTATTCTAAATACAAATAGAATCTTCTTGGTGATGGAAGAATCGTTTAATACCAAGTGGATTTCTTCTTGGTCCATATTTGATACAACAACCCGCTAATCCCAAGAATACATTTTTGTGAGTGGACATATACACAAAAACAAGGGAAAATCGAGTGAGTTTTCCAAGCATGCCTTTGAAGTTAGTTGGGTTATATATTTAATATTATATTTTCCATTATTTTCCATTTTATGTGTCAGCTTTTGGTTATTGTTTTTCTTTTTCCTGTATTTAAAATAGTTCTCCAATTATTATTAATAACTTAAGTTCAAGTTCTGATGTTGAGTAAACATCAGACGTATGGTTATGTTATAAAGGTGGTTATGTTTATCTAATCACTATTTATAACATAACCAAATGTAAATAAATAAAAATAACAAAAGCAGAAACCTCTATCCCGACTATATACATCTTCGATCGAGCAGTCCGATCAAGTTTCGAGTTTCGAGATCGAGATTTTCGATTCGACCGCTTACTCAATTTATATAAGGGAAAAGAAATAAGCCAACTAACCCTAATACCACACTTGGAACTTTACCTTTGCCCTGTACCGTAATTACACGGGTGGTGTACGTAGACGTAGGGCCAAATTACATACCTTTCTTATTTTACTGGAAGCTGAAGTTGTGGCTGCTGGTGGTTTGGAATATTTGGATTCCATTGTAGATTCGTACTGCAGCTTCACGAAAATCTGTCGGGGCGCTCGTTGCCGGCGAATCGTGTGGCTGCTGCCCTGAGGTATTTTCAGTGTAGGACTCCGAGATTCTCGGTGTCATGGAGACTCCAACTTGGAGCTCTGAGGCCCATAATTCTTTATTGTAAGCCTTCCCCCTCCACGCTAGCGTGTTTACATGCGGCGGAAAAAAAAGTGGTGGGGGAAAGCTGCATGCAAGAATGGAGCTCTCAGACGTCCAAAGTTGGATCTCCATCACACCGAGATTTTCGGAGTCCCCAGGGTTCCAAATTTTTTTCCGTGACTCAACGGGATGCTTCTTCTTCAGTCTGTCTGAAGAGGCTGGTCACGGAGTAAGAGGGGCCTCTTATAATAATCGTATGTAAAGATTTTGTTATAACTAATTAATAATTTTCCTTGAGACCGTCTGAGAGTAGTATTTTTATGGCTTTTCAAGGGCTTCGAGGAAATAGAAATTTTATGTGTTATTTATGATTCTACTCTCAAAAGTTCTCATATACCTATACATTTCTTCTCTAGTGATATTTATGAGTATACATATCGTATTTAAAATATTCCCGCTCAGTATATACAATGGCTGCGTCGTTACGCGACACAGGGGCCTTGCTCTCCGATGGTATTACGCGTATATGAGATATCACGTATCACCGTAAAATCGCATGTGTTTGTATATCTATATATAGTGAAATTTGGGCTGGTTTACAAGTTTCAGCGACCGTATATGAGTGATATGCGTTGTGATGGTCTGGCGCTGTCACGTGATTTTATATATAATTAGAGCGCGATATTTAAATTTATATATTAGTATACTCTGTTATTATTTTGGAATTACAAGAAGTACAAAAGCATTTCTGTTTGGTCACTCAACGTTAGGCAAATAGTAATATAAATCTTTAGAATAAGAAACCTCTTGAGTCTACAGAATCTCGAGTTCGATATTATGTTTAGTATGTGTCTGGAAAATCCGGAGAAAGCTTGAATGTACTATTGTTCCAACGAGCTACGCTTAGTTTTTATGTGCCATAAAAACTAAGGACCGAGAGTTCGGGTGGCCAACACATGTGCACGAAGTGCGTCGCACAGCCAAGTCTTCCAGCCGAATTTCCACCTCTTCGTAGGCCCAGCTGATCGACGCTGATTCGTTGCTAGGTCCGCTTGGAGTCGCTCTCATTCGTCAAGACTTACTTCATCCCTCTACACAAGGTCTCGCCCTCAACCAGCAAACAAGGCCCTGCAGCAGCATCACAGCTCCAGAGAGACCAGAGTCAGAGTCGCGACGTCGTAGTGTGCAGATCGGTTTAAATATATTGTCGAGTCCTTAGCTTAGAGTCAGTCTTACTTTAAAGTAGCTTCTTGTATGTTGGATATTTTGGTACAATATATATAAGTTCTTTAGGAGGCTATCTTAAAGACTTTTAACCTAAACTAAATGTGTTATTACTTAAATCACCATTTAACTATTTTCAGATTGAGAGAGCATTTCAATGCTCGTTCGAATGACCCGCGTAATATATAAATGTGTTCTTAAAGACGTTTGCCTAGGGTTTTGCGGCGACGTCACAGCGTATATCGTATACCACATACCATCGGAGAGCAACCCCCCTGGACTAGCGGTCAAACGCCTGTTTTGTAGAACCAGCCAGAAGAAGCATCCCGTTGAGTACAAGGACTCTCTCCACGCGGTCTTCGAGCCGAGCGGACGGGGATCTGATCGACTTGGAGTCCGCGGACGTGTTCCAAGAATACGGTGCTTCAACGGCCTCGAGAAGTTTACTACATATTTGTTTTTGCTTCAGAGCCATGCTTGGAAAACTCACTCGCCTATGTACTTATATACCTACCTATATGTTCATTTCCTCAGTTCTCTTGTGATACTGCGTTTTATAGAGTGTCGAAACACTCGAGCAGCAGTCGCCATTATTTGTAATTAGTGTAATCTCCGACTCGGGACTCTTCCGGTCTTCAGAATGGGACTCAACAATAGGGATTAGGAC